>JAMLFT010009016.1:0-13113 GCA_026544285.1 Pachyrhizus erosus | reverse complement strand
GTCTCACTATTCTAACTAATGTAACATGTTACATATATTTATAATTTTTATATTTTAATAAATTTTATCTTCAATATTTTAATTTTTGTGACTAATTTTTCTAATTTTTATTTTTTGGTGTACTTTACAGTTTACTCTCAAATTTATTAAAAAAAAGTGCAATTAAATGGTATTTTAATTATATTTCTAACTTCCTAAAGTGGTTTCTGTTGTTGAAGTGGTCAACATGAGCATGAGGCATTCAGTCCACACGAGCTCTTTCTCACTAAAAACTCTCACCGTACTCCACAATTAAGTAAACACAAAGAAACTTCCCTTCACCACTCTTCATATATTATTTTCAAATCCCTTTCCCAAAACCCCAACGTTACCAAATTTCAAACCCAATCCCATTTCCCAATGTCGCAACTAAACGGCGCCTACTACGGTCCTTCCATTCCGCCGCCACGAAAATCCTACTACCGCCCCTTCCGCGGCGGCGGCGGCGGCTGCGGTGGCTGTTGCTGCTTCTGCGACTGCATCTTGAGCCTCATATGCAAGATCCTCACCCCACTCATAGGTCTCGTGGTCATTCTCGTCTTCCTCTTCTGGCTCATCGTACGCCCCAACATCCTTAAATTCCACGTCACTGAAGCCTCCCTCACGCAATTCGACTACACCAACAACACTCTCAACTTCAACCTTAATCTCAACGTCTCCATCCGCAACCCCAACCGCAGGCTCGCCATCTACTACGACCGCGTCCAAGCGCTCGCACTCTACCATGATGTCCGGTTCGGGAACCGGACCTTCATGCCGTCCTTCCTGCACCATAAAAGTACCACCTTTTTGAACCCTTTTTTCATTGGCCAGCGCGTGATGCCACTCTCCAAGGACCAGTCTTCTGAGCTGGATAAGGAAAAGGGTTCCGGGGTTTACTCCATTGATTTGAAGCTCTTCATGTCTATCAGGTTCAAGTTCTTGTTTTACTTAAGCCATAGCGTGAAGACCAAGATTCGGTGTGAGCTGCACGTGCCTCTGAAATCGCGTAACGCAACGGCCTCCTCTGACGCTGCGTTTCAACCCACCAAGTGCGATTGGGATTACAAACACTGGTGGATCCGTTAGATTCCTCGCTATTTTATAATAATTATTATTATTATTATTATTATTGAAAACCTTGCGAAATATCTTGTTTTGGTATTGTTTTTTTGTTAATTTTTTTTAGGTGATGTATATTTTCTTTATGACATTTCTTCCCTGATTGAACCGTGACCATGCTCCTGGGGGATCCATGTGTTTAGAATTTATTTTATATATAGCACCTTAATTTCACTTTTTATGATATTGCGTAATTATTTTAATGGATTTTGATGCCACATGTGGCCATTGATAAGATGTAATATTGACGAATTAATGTGACATTATACGCTAATGTGATTTTGAGAGCAATAATATGATTATGTAATCATAACATTTGAGTTGAGGTGTTAAATTTGTGCATTTAATTTTATTACAATTTATTCATTTTATTTGTTTTATCTTAAAGTGTGTTTTTTTTTCATATTTATATTTTTAAAAATGTTAACATGAAAATGTTTGTTATAGATTTTCAAAAATTATTTTTAAAAATAACTTATTTCTAAAAATTCATATTACCTATGTTTTTTTCTTATTTTTTATGAGATTTTTTTATTTTCATGAAAATCTGCATATTACACTTGTTTTATATTTAAAAGTTATTTTTAAATTTTTTTTTTTTACTCACTTATTTATTTATTTAATATTTTTTAAATTAAAATAAATTTAAACATATTTTAAAAATAATAAATATTTATCAAACATCTTTTATAGAAATAATATTTTAGTAGTAGTGTTTTCAAAAATATAACTGATTTTGTGAAATAAATGCACCCTTGCATACTTATTTTTATAAATTATTAAATTATATATCTAAACATTAAAATAATATTCATAAATAATTAAGATGGTAAATTATAATTATTATATATTATTATTGTTATTACAATCCATTATATGCAGCACACTCAAATATTATTAATAAAAGAAAATTATATACAACTAAATTTGCGAGGACAAAACCAAACTCGTATTAAGGGAAACTATTTAAACCTATATATATAAAATCAGAAAAGAAGATAATCATTTATTTAACAAACTATTGACATTATTAAATATATAAAAAAAATATTTTTTATATTTAATAAAATTATTATAAATAATCTCACTCTTATTATTCATATGTGCATTACACGGATTCATATTCTAGTATAATTTAATGGCATGAATTGTTATTTAAGTTTATATATTTTTAGATGAAATAACTTCTTTATATTATTAATTAGATGTTAATAAATATAATATAATAAATATTTAAATAAATGTATTAATGTTAAGTTATAAAATCATATTATCAATTTATTATTTCAAATATACCCAATTACTTTATTTATACAAAGTTATATAATTGATTATGACATTTATTATACGAATCAATTTCGTATTTGGTATCAATTTAAAACTATGTCACCATATTTTAGATTCCTTTTTCTTGATATGTTCATAGATGATATATATTATAATATATACTATCGGTGTATACGTTCGCATGATTTAATTCCAATTTAATATTTTCCTTTTTTATATTTTTTACGTCATTTAAAGTTAACCTTCTTTAACACTAGTATTCCAACCGGTATATTATTCAATTATTGAAGGCATAATTTTAACTAAATGTTAAAATTTATCCTTTTTAAAGATATAATCGAACAATAAATAATATTTTATAAAATTTAAACTATGCACAATAATTTCTTTTAAGCAATCAATTACTAAATGTACAAATTATTTATTTAATTTTATTATAATTTGAGATTTAAACTCATCGCGTAATCAATATAATTTTGACTTTAAATATAACAAATAGAATAATCCTTAACAAATAAAATATCAAAACAAAAATTATGAATGATAACACGTAAGATAAAAATTAGATATTTAAATTAGTGATATAACAGAAAGCAATAAAAACTAATATTTCGTTATACAATAAAAAATTAATCAACATATTACCCATTGTAGATAAATATTACAAAATAATTTAATATGATTCTTTGAATTAATATATAAATATATTTTATTATATTATATAAATTGTAATTATATTATTATATTACATTGTATAAAATAAGATATAAGATACTATGATCCTTTGGTTGGTGAGCCTTTGGTCATGGTGTAGTTATAGTACATATTGGAGATGATTATTGTTTCCTATCTTAATGTAACTATTCCTTTATGTTGTTCTTTGTTTGGCAACACTGGTACCTATATAAATAGTTATTTTTTATTGACTTAAATATTAATTTAATTTTAAAAAAAATGATATTTTTTATTTTTATTTTTTAAGAATTTTTTATTTTAATTATTTGAATAATTTTTTGTTTTAATCTCTATTATCAAATAATAATATTAAATGATATCATGATAGAAACTTTAACAATACAGTGAATTATCATATTAGGATAGTTACATGTAATTTTTTAATAAATTATGTTTTTAAATTTTTATATATTTAAAATAATAAATAATATTAAATTAGTTAATAAAATATTTAAAAATATAAATTGATAAAAAAAATTACAAGTAACAGTTTTGTTAGATCCCTTAACAATATAACAAGTTATTGAATTATCAAAATTATTATTATGTAATAAAAAATAATAAAGATTAAAATCATAACATTATTTTAAATATTATTTTTAAGAGATCAATTTCATATTCAGGTCTTATTTCTTTTTTCTAATAAAAATAAAATATTACCATCCAAATTCACGGCACATGATAATAATCAAGATATTTGTTTCTAATAATATCATTTTATTTATATTTTTTAATTAATTTTAATTGCAGCCGTTTTATTCAAAATATTATATCAAATCAAATAATGATAATGAAGATATAATTTATAATTTATAATAGATGTTATAATCGCCCCTTTATAATTAATTTTAAATTAAAATTTAATTTAAATTTATGGGTTGAATCAACATAGAATAATTATTTTTATCTAAAAATCTAATAATGTGCTAAATCAATGGTATGGATTTAAAGTTTCAGTCTTACTAAAAATATTCAGACCACATATTTTCAAAAAAAATCTCTACAAATTTATTCATAATTTCTAAATTTAAACCTTATATGATGATAAACTATATATTTAAAATCAATTTGTTCATACATTTTCAATTTCAGTTGCATCCTCAACATGTGTAAATTCACGGTCCCTTTTCTCTTAATTGGGCTCATCTCTGTGCTTCTCCTTTTGATCATTTCGCACCCCAGAGTGGTTACCTTTGAAGTCTACGATGCTACCCTCACTGAATTTGATTACACCAATAACACCCTTCACTACAACCTCGCTCTTAACATTACAATCCACAACCCCAACAAGTGGTTACGCATCTACTATGACTTTGTCGAATTAGATGCATTGTACCAAGGGTTCAAATTCGATTCTCACACCTTAGGAACCTTCATCCAACACCACAATAATATTGTGTTGAGACCTATTTTTAATGGGGTGATGCCTCTTAGCAGAAAGCAAATTTTAGAGTTCAACAAGGAGAAGGATTTTGGAATTTTACACATTGATGTGAAGTTTTACTTACACGTTTGGTTTAAGGTGGGTTTGATCAAAACACGGATAGTAAAGCCCAAGGTTCTTTGTGACTTACTGATTCCTCATAAACTATCCAATGAAACAATGCTCGCGAATGAGTTTCAAGACACCAAGTGCAAATATATATAATTGCTTAAGGATGTGGTTTCATTAGGATTCTATTGGAAAGTTCTTCCATTTTTAGTATTAGATTTTACCTAAAAATTCTTATTTCTTTTATCTTATTACTATTGTTATTTAGGTTTTGAATATTTACTTGACAACATTTATTCCTTTATGGGACCATAGTCAATTAGTGATGCTCTTAGTATGTGATTCATTCATTATGTCATGAATTCAAATTTTCAGTTTAGTAAATTTTAATTGTTGTCATTATTTTCTTGAAATAATTGTTACTTTATTTTTTTTAGAATTATAAATAAAGTATTAAGACACATCTTTTTACAATATGGATTATAAAATAAAGTTTATTGTATTAATAATATATAGGTTATTTATCACTTCTTGTTTACACTTCATTATTCTAGATATTTTTCTTCTTTTATGTTGCTATCTTAATGACACATACAAACAGTCGATCAAAGTTATAATTTTTTCTGGTCAACATGAAAGCGCCGATTTGGTAGGATAATATGGAGAGAAGTCATGTGATCAATATCAACGTTGAGCAGAATATGATTATTTGATTATTCTGCATAGCCTTTTTTATTTTTTCCTGAGGTGGTGATGGATTGTTAGTAAATGATTCAACTCTTTTGTTTTTAATTTGTTTTGAAACTTTGACTTTTCTTTATAATAATCGGTTGAAGAGTCATGAATAAGCTTGTTCTTGTTGCTTAGAAGTCTGCAGCAATATGAATTTGACTTATCCATGTTAAATTTGTATAATCAAGCATTTTTTTAATGCACTGGATTGGCCATTGATGTTGGTTATAGAACTATGAATCTTTAAATAGAAACACTTGAACAATAATAAAAAAATTCATAAATCACAAATATCCAAGCCATCAAACTCCTACAAATCAATCAATCTTCTATTTCCATTTTATGATTACAAGCTAAGACACAATCATCATCATAGTTTAGCACCCATCCGACTATCAACATTAGTTAACATAAATGATAGTGATTTATGTTCCTTAACTAAGTGATTTAGAATTTATATTTTAGTCATTTGGTATAGAGTAAAATATGCTGAAAAAAAAAATATTCATCTTGTGTGTTCAATGTCTCCGATAAAGATTTGTTATTGCTTTTAACACTCAAAATTTCATATCAATATCATGATTAGCAAAGACAAATAAAAATTCATCCAATGCTTCACAAAGCCACCCAGATGCACCAGCCATGACCAAGACCTAACTAAAGACCAAGCCAGCTTCTAAATGTGGCTGTCATGATTTGCTGTTGCAGTTGTGAGATAAATCCAGCTTCTACATGTGACTAGCATGATTTGCTGCAGCTGATGACTGCAAATGTAATCATAATAAAATTACAGTACTTTTAAACAACCTTTATGAGCATAATTATAATTGTGAATCTCAATTTAAAAGCATGATAACTAGCTAAGCATGGATTAAACCACCCTAAACCCCCCACACCCAAGTATATATAACATCACAACGCCAGTAACCCAACAGTACCATTACATGACCGAGCGGTTTGAGAGGGAATGTTAGGTGCCTTTCTTAAATCACAAAGTTGAATTCCACAAAATAATTTTCGAAAACGTTAAACTTTTTAAAACTAATTTTCAAAATGCATTAAAAACTTAACTTCTCTGAAAATTAGTTTGGAGAATATATTTCATACATTTGAAAAATTGATTTTGAAATGTTTATCCATTATTAATAAATTTAGAAATTTAATTTCTGAAAAGAGAATATTTTTGAAAAAAAAAACATTAAAAAGGGAGGATGTAAATGAAAAGGAGAATGAAAAGAGTAATTGTCTAATAAAAAACAAGGGTTTGGAAGCCCAAAAAGAATGAGCCCGAGGCCCACTTTCTCTCAGGAATTGGATAGCGTTAACGATTCTTTAAAACGAAAATAGATGTCGTTAAAAACAAAAAACAGTTTAAACTAAAAACAAAAACAAAAACCAAAAGTAAAAGAAAAAGCGTACGGTGCTTTAATAAAGGGTAATGAATAGATCGAGGGAGAAGGAAAAAGCAAGAAGGACGTGACCGTTCAGTGGTGTTACTCTTTAACTCAAAATTCAGCAACATAGTAACATAGATAAAGGAAATAGTTAGCATTTTAAGTCCTCATATAGTGATTGTTAATTTTTAGTTTTCTTATGTTCTAAACACATCTCACCTGGGTTTTTCAATTTTTCTCCTATTTATATAATTAGATGCTTGTATCCTAGTTTCATCTAAATATTTATAATTAGATCCTTGTGTCCTAAAGTCATCCAATATTTGAGATGCATCAGCTTAAAAAAGCATAATATTGGATGAAATAAGGACAGAGAGACCTGATTATCAAAGAGAGAAAAAAATAGAAGGATTCAATTATCGTAATTAAAACCATAAAAACAAAGAATAAAAAAACCATAAAAACCAAAATCTGACGCGATAAAGGAGAAGTAAAACTATAATAAAGCCTATATTTAAATGAAGCAGAAAAAAAAAATGAAGAACGTACTAAACGGCTAAGCTCGCATTTAATTTACAGAGAAATTAATTTCGAAAAATCGTAAAATTTTTCAACGTCCCTCTACGCTGGTACGAATCACAGTGAATTTGCAGAGAAATAATGAATATGAATGCTAGTATTATGAATCAACGAGTAAACCCACAATTCAAGCACACTTGAGTAGTAAGCACTTTTTTGCACAAACTTTCCCTTTAGCTTCCACACATTGGATCCACTACTAATTCATTCCCCGAGCTAAATCTAAGTCAATCTAACCTAAATCTAACACAATCTTAACATTCTAAAATTTCTTTGTTAATAATACCTCTTCATTACACAGGAGTATGATAGTAACTAACAGAGCGTAAAACGACTCATCCATTACCACCGTTGCAATCTTTACGACACTCCTCGCGACTTGGCGAAGCGTAAGGTGTGTAATACGGAGGTGAAGCACAAGGCGTCGAAAACGGCGTCGTTTCGTCCAACAACCCCTCAACTGCCACCACAACCTCGTCCACCGCCACGCGCTCACTCAACCAAGCACTCTTGTTACACTCCACGGACGAACCGTTTCCGTTACCGTTACCGTTATCGGACTCAACCTCTTCTCTCTCTTCCTCCTTGATGGTAAAGAGCATCCTCGAGGGACCGTTAAGACACTGCCACTTCATCACGTGTTGTTCGAGTTCAAGCTCCAAGTCATCATCGTCGCTCGGAGAAGACGAGGAAGAACACTGAAGCGAAGCCTCCTGCGGCTTCACGCGCACGCGCGGACGGAGCCTCTGACGGCGTTTCCACAGCACGTATACGATCTCCATGGCCAGAACCACCAGAGTAATGGCCGTTATCGCCGTGATCGCAATTCCGAGCTTGCTAAGACCCATCATCGTAAAAACAATAATAATAATAAATAAATAAATAAATAAAACAAAGAGCACGACACCGTTGTTGCTTGGCTTCTTGCTTATGTGCTGCGGTGGTTGCTCTTAGGCTTTGTCGTTTCCTCGCGAAACGGAAAAAACCAAAAGGGTGAAATGGGAAATGGTGGTTTTAAGAGAAAATGGAAAAGAAAAAAAAAAATAATAATTAAGGCAAAGAGAAGTTAGATAGATGGCCTGCGTTGTATGGGGTTTGCTGGTAAGGTTTAAAGGTGGCAGAGGGATAGTTGGACAGAAAACGATGTTTTTTTTCTTCCCTTGGAAATGTGGGTGTTATTATTGCGGAGCGACACTTTAAATTTTTTAGTAGAAAAAACCTTTGAATTTAATTTAATGATGTTTTAAAAATTGGACTGGTAGTTCAACTCATAAAAACACTGGCATACGATTTAGGACAGAATTTATATTCAACTTTTTAAGTGTTGTTTATTCTGTTTTGTATTAACAATAGAAGTTTTTTTTATAATTAATTTGTATAATTTTTAATGCAGTTTTTAGTATGAAGTTAATTTTTAATTTTAATTGATAGAAAACAACAAACAACATTGACAAAATTGTAATAATTTATATGAATAAAAAGATTAGAACTGTTAACAACTCAACAAATACTCTCGAATTCATTAAAGAGTGGATTGCCGTCGAATTCTTACACTTTCATATTATTATTTTTTTATCAATTCACTTAAATTTATGTTCTTAAACTAATTTATTATTAATATTAAGTTTATTTTCTAATATTTTTTGGAATCTTAACTCTTGAACGAATACACTACTGACTAGTTGTTATTAAAAGATTTGATAAATAAAAAGATAAAATTCACAATAACAAATTTCTTTTTTCAATAATTCAAATAACCGCACAAAAGCTCAAGTTTAAAAGCTCAATTTGAAATATAAATCATAAATAAAATGAAAATTAAACTAATCGCAGTAATACAACACCTATTAAAAGAGAAATCTTTTCTAGACATAGTATCGGTCATTTATCTCCTTTTTTTGTTTTATTTAATCAAGTAGTCATGCTAAAGACACAAACAATCATAAATAATTATGAAATTATATCTTTTTAAATGAGATAAAAGAAATAATTTCTTCTATTCATTCAATAAATAATTTGAAAATAAAATAGCAAGTACATAAACTTATTCTTATTGGTTAAATTGTGATCAAATTAGTAGTAATTAATTTACTATTTTTATTATGAAAAATAATAAATTAATTAATTTTTAGTATTTACTTTAAAATTTATATTTAATATAATTTTAAACTAATTTATAGTATAATTTTTTATATTTAAGTGCGTATTTAAATTAAGTTTCTAAAGTGGTTTTTCATTTTTGTAATTTGAGTGATAAATATCTTTTTGAAAGATTAATATAATTTATTAACGTGAAATTGTAATTTTAGTTAGAAATAATATTAAAAAAAAGTTGAAAAAGATATACGTAAGATCTATCCAATACTTTGTGTCTTTGTAATATATTTCTATATTTAAAATGAAAGTTTTATTTCAGTAACTTGTGTGTATTTGATCGACATGCTGAGATGAAACTCAAATTTTTATTAGAGAAAAGGGTAACAAGAAATAACACTTAAATTTAGTAATGAAAGAAAACCAACTATGAGAGAGATATCATAAAGCTAGTTTCATTATTAATGAGCCACAACAGCATCCCATAGTTCCCCTTTCCGAGTGATGTGGGAATGGGACCATGGATAACGAGCATGCCCGGTTTGAATCTCGGTGACCAATGATTCAATCCTCGTTACACATGTACCAAATAAAGAAAAACAAACATATGTAAACAAAAAAAATAAAGAAAAACAAACATCTATAAACAAAAAAAAATAAAGAAAAACAAATTCGTTGTCAAACTAGAGAGGTTCACTATCATAGCTATATTTTCTCTTCAATCAAATGTTGCACACCACACTAAAAGATATATACTTTAACAATTTTAAACTAGGTTTACATAAACATTTTAATAAATATTTGTAAGAGAAAAAAATAAAAAATAAAATGAAATAATTTTTCTAAGTTTAAATTATTTTATGTATTTTAATTTTTATAGAATCTCTTTTATTTAACTTTTATAAAACTTTATCTTTTTGTCATTATTTTATTGATGTGGAGTATTTACTAATTTTATTAATGATTAATTTCTATTGAAGAATCTAATTAATCACTCTTAATAGAGTTTCTTTTCCCAATCACATTTATTTTTAAAAACTTACTTTTTCTTATACATAAATTAATTTTAACTTATAAAAAATTAATTTATTTTATATTCTAATTTTCTTCTATTATAAGTACTTATTAAGAAGTTCATATAAAAAGTCTTAAACTAATGTATACTTTGTTATATTTGAATTGTGTTCATAATTCCTTACTCTATTATTATCCTTACACTTGGGATTAATTATTCGAGGAGGAAATAAAAACTAAAGAAATATGTTATAAATTGAACTTAAACCTAATTCTTATAATGATGATTATAGGCAAATGAAATGGACTTCAAAGCTACAAGTGTTGACTAAAATCAAACTATTAGTAAGAACAATAATTATATTCATGAAGAGCAAATCACATATTGGTTAAGAGTAAAATTATCTTATTTTTATAATGAAATAAGATATCATTACCTATAAGAGGTCTTGGGGAATCTAACCTATCTTTGGTCCTTATAATAAAACTAACAATGAACCAAACTAACTTAAAAATAGTTTAAAATTCAGCTTGATAATTGATTTATTAAATTTGATCATGAACTAAATGAGTTAAACTTTAGTTAAAAATTAAACTTGTTATATAAATGAGTTGAACTTGAGTTATGTATAGTTCAACTTGTTTGGTTCATGAACTAACTCATAATATACATACATATATACATACATATATATATACATATATACATACATATATATATAAATATAATATTAAATTTATATAATTATTTTTGTAATTATTTTCATATTAATTTTATTTTTGTTTGAAATAAATCAAATTGAGCTAACGAGTTGATTTTAGCCATTTACAAGCTTAAACTGAATCGTGTTTGAGCTAAAAGTTAAGGTTCATATCGAACTCAAGTTTGTCTTTAAGTTGAATCAATTCTTAATTAGTCGACTTGACTCATTTCTGCTCTCACCTATATATACCACCAAAATCAATGTAGCATGTGAGCATTTATTACTCTAATGGAATGATTACTTACTTGAGCAAAAAAGTTCCTTTATGTAGGTACCCACTCATTTATCATGACTGTCTAGTCTCATATGAGCATCAACCAAACTTAGTGAATCTCGAAGCCAAGTCCATTATAAGTACCTTAGAGTCAATATTTACTAAGGGTACAATTCACTATCAATATAGTATACCTTAAACACATTAGTAATCCATCTAAAAAACATCAACATTCTCTATATCAAACAAAGCATTGATGCCATCTATGGGAGTTTTGAAAATCCCATCCCATCTAAACTGGTCAATACCAATGATAGATAACTTGGGCAAATGTCACCCTTAAAGGTCATGTCAAGGAGGTGAACTTGCCCAACAACTTTTTGAAAGGCCTTAGCTCTCTCAAAACATTATGCCTCTTTTAGGAACGTATTAATGAGTCAAGAAAAGCTTTGGAGGACAAACAACCACTTCAAAATAATTTAGAACAACACATAATGGTTGAAACATTTATTATCACAAAACAAAATTTCACATCATTATAATCAATCCCAAAATGTTGGAGTCCAATACAACGTTGTGACCATAGCAAATACATTAAAAGAGCTTTGGAATAAATTAAAATGGAATGGAGTAAAATTGTCATTCCATTTGTTTAGATAATTTATAATGTAATGAAACATTGATTGAACTCTATTATTTGAAAAAAAAAAGATGGAACAAAATTTTTTATTACTTTCTAATTTTCATATTATCTTTAGTTCAAAAATACTTTATATTTTATTTATTTTATTTCCTTACTATAAAAAATATTTTTTTAACAAAATAATTTTTTGTAGCTAAATGACTTTAAAAATATTTTACAACAAGTAAAATTATGTTTCAACTTATACTTAATGATATTTTTTGTCTCTCTAATATCACAATTGTGAGATTTTAGTCTTTTGGGTTATAATTGCACAAACTAGGTCATGTATGTATCTTTTTTGTGTGATTTTGGTACTTTTAAAATTTTTTATTAAATATTTAAAAAAAAATTCTAACATGAAATTGGATGATGACATGGTACATGATGTGTTGCCTAACAAATTTTAGTATAATTTTTATTTATTTTCTTATGCATCCTTTGTTTCATTTTGCTAGGAAATAATGGGAACACTAAAAAAGCTTTAGGCTTTTCCATTAATGGAAGCTATCCAACCTAGGAATACAAAGGAATTAGGGAAATTTTAAAGAAAAATCTCTCTTTTTGTAGAAAGTTATCATGTGCCTAGAGTCATGTTGCACTTAAAGAATAGGAACCAAAGTTCAAAGGTGAACTAAAGATTTAACAAAAAGATCATGTAGATATTCAAAGTTTAGAAATTGAAACACTTTCTATATTTGCAATTATTGTTTATTGTAACATTCCATTTTTTCCAAATGAATAAAAATATTATTATGTAAATAAAGTAATTAGTTAGCTAATAGAAAAATAGTTATTAAATTAGGATAATGTTAGAAATAAAACCTAGAATAAACTTTAAATAAATAAAAATATGTAAAGATGAGAAATTAAAAACTTAAATGTTTAGAAAATTAGAATAAAGATAGAAGAATATGAAAATGAGAAAAATAAAATTTTTCCAGATTATTTTCTAATTATTAAATAAATATTAATATTTAAATAAT
>JAMLFT010009015.1:0-13115 GCA_026544285.1 Pachyrhizus erosus | reverse complement strand
TTTATTTTTTATTATCAATTTTTTTTTCTAATTTTTATAAATAAAAATATATGTAAAAGAGACAGACAAATTTAAATGAATAAATCAAGTATTTTTTTTTGTAAGAATTTTTTTTTATTCTTTAAATTAAAAGAATTTATAATGTTAATATTACGGATAAGTCATTATTAGGATCAAGGTTTTAATTTTATTTTTTTTTTATCTACGATTTATTAACTTAAATTTATATAAAAAAAATCTAATGATAAAAGAAATGAAATAAATGCATATGATGCTAATCAACAAAATATAGGCTAAGATGAAGAAAGAAATGCATATTTAGTTATCGAAGTACAACAATATATTTATCAATGCAAACTAAAGAAGGTTGATTAGAGTATTTTTTTTGAAGCTAATATCTTGAAGAAACAAATTACGGTGAGTTAATGTATTGTATAAAATTTTAAAATAAATATTTTATTATAGATTTATTAATTATTATATTCATTTTTACTTATTGCAGCCAATACCTGCAAAAGTAGTTGACAATTTCCTTCCAGGAAACCAGAACAAAATTTTTATATAAGATGATCAAGGTATGGTTCATGCATGCTTGGAAGAAGAGTAAGAAGAGAAAATGAATGTTATCTTGCTGCAGCCATATGATGTTGATCATTTTTCATTTATTAATAATTCTGAAATTGTAGATCTAATGTATACAATATCTGTTTCTGAACTTTATATTTAATATTTATGGATACTTTTTTGATAATTTTTATTTTTAATTGTATAAATTTTACTTCTAATTATCTAATATTAAATTATTATTATTATTATTATTATTATTATGTATAATATTATATTATATATAATTTATTATGTTTTGTACAGTTAATGAATTTACATAATAAACCATGTATAATCCCGTGTATATGGTGGTACGGGCACGGGCGCACACACTAGTAAAAAATAAAAATCCAAACCTTTGCTTTGTAAAAAAAAAAAAGAATAATTTTATTAAATCATTTGAGTACAGACAAATTGTAGTTTAATAAATGGTATTAAATGTTTTTGAATTTAGCTTAACGAAAGAGGTCACAAACAGACTAATCCTTAAAAAAGGTAAAATTTATGGGTGACTACAATAATCTGAAGAATAAAACTAGAACATTCATTCAGATTATTTCTTCCTTTTACATGATGGGACAAAATTATTTAAAAGAAAAAGAAAAAAAATCTAAGATGGGTTTAATTAATTTTATCTTGGGTATTCATGGGTAGCCAAAAAAAAAAAAAGTGGAAAAGGATGCGTCCTTCCAAATAGGAATCCTGCCCTGTGAGCTGTATCCATGTTACTTATTCTCCCTCTGAATGAATCAATCATAGGTGCAAGAATGCTTGAGGGAAAGTGGAACGTTAATCTTTTTGGGATCCAAATTGATGGAACATTGGACCCTCTTGTAGTACTTGGGCTTCACCAATCTCCCAAGCACGTAAGCTCTAGATCGAATGACAAAGTTCAATTTCAAAGGTACAGGCACCGTGGGCATACCTGTTGAGCTACTCAAGCTAGCACCACTTCCATACAGAGGGATCTTGTTCCCCATCACTGCCACCCTCACTAATCTCTCACTCTTCCTTGACTGATAAAACTTGTTCAACTACATCAACCACATAAATTAATTAATACAGTGTTGTTATGCTAATTAAAGGAATATAATTATATATATATGTGTGTGTGTGTCGCCTTACATTCCCAGTGGCAATTACAATTTCTGAATAGGACAGATCCAACGGTGTGGATGTGACATGGACTCCAAAGAAAGTGCCAGTGTTTCGATAAGTGAATTTGACGGTGGAATTCATGGTGATCATGTCGGTGGCTACTCCGGTGGAATCGGAACCGGCTTGAACTCTGAGATGGTCAAATTTGATGGTCTGCGGAAAGAAATTAAATTAAGAAATGAAATGAATAATAGGATAGCTTAGAGAATTTAGAAGAAAACCTTGATGAGGATTTTAGGGTTCATAGATGTGCTAGCGGCCCAAAGGATGAGAGAGAAGAGAGAGAAGAGAAGAAAGAAGCCGAGGAGGAAGGCGAGGAAATAGTATCGACGAGAGAGAGAGTGGTGGCGATCTTGGGTTTGGAGAAGGCCCTCTTCTTCGATGACGTCGATGTGTTTCCAAGGTTGTTTGTGGTTGTTACGGTTGTTGTTGATCTTTCGTGAAGCGGAGTAACGGCTGGAAGAAGAGTGAGAGTGAGGAGGGGAACCCATGGGGCTGAGCACAGGGGTTGAGTGCAAAGACGTCGTCGTTTTCTCCCCATCGTGTGAAGGGCTCTGAACGTAGTACACTGCTCGCCGAGGGGATCTTGTTGTCGACGACGCATCCAGGCTTGTCACCTCCGAGTCTGTCTTTGTATGCATTTTAATCAATCTAATAAATTCTTCTTCTTCTAATGATGATGATCGTGATCGTGATCGTGATCGTGATCTCTCCTCCTCTAATAAGCTTAAGTGAATGATACTAAATGAATGTCAAACCATCACCATCACCATCACCACCATATCTACTAGTACTAGTAATTGTCTATTTGCATTGGTGGGTGATTATTATTAATTAAACAATGGTCACTTTTAATTTCACGCAATGGGGGATCTATTAATTAAAACAAAACATTTATTTGTACCTTCACTAAGCTTTATTTAGTTTTAGTTTTAGTTTTAGACCCTGGAAAAGTGAAAATGGGAATGCTTGCTTTTTATTTGTGTCTTGTGTTTTTGCTTTATGTGTGGGAAAGAGAAAGAAGGTGAACAAGTAAGTAAGTAAGTAATGACCCGACAGCTGCGTTACAGGTTGTCACCCAACATTATACGAAACTACTCTATGTTGGTTCCAAGAGGATTATATTTATATTCAAATCAATTAAAACAACAACCACATGCACATCAATCGGACCTTCCACACAACTACTGCCTCACCTTCTTTTATTCATAAACTAATTTTATATAATATTACTTTTTACAATTACCGTATGTATTCTTTTTTTAAATCATTTTTTTTATAATCTTTCACTTTTTTTCTACTTGACCCGTGTATGCATTTAATAAGATTACTATTAATTGATTTTCTTCTGTATTTATGTTTATATGAACACAAAACAATTATTATCATTATTAAATGTATGGCATGTGGGTGCCGTGATTATAGCAATCAGTTTCACCCACGAAGGCATTCCATTGACCTTATAATTTGTTGAATTTGTTTCTATGACTGCATCGCGTTCGTCGCATAATCATTTTTAGAATAAAGATTTCTATTGTTGAATTATTTTTAGAATCAAGTTAATACTATAAGTTAACTTTATATATCGAATGAAAAATCATTCTTTGACTAAACTTAATGGACAATTAAAGAAGTATGAAATACGTAAGATGGCCAGAAAAATCAAATTCAACCAAAGGAAAAATCAACAAGCAATTGTATATTTAACTTTTTTATTTTATTTTATTTTATTTTAATGTACTTAAAATTAAATTAAATTAATTATACATATATGAATTCCACTCATCATATGATGAGCATGCGGATTGTGGAGCCCTCACCGAGCATGCCTGATAGTGAAATTTGGGATCGGTAAACAGCGGAGACTGAGCTGAGAGGGATTATTTTGTTTTATTTTATACAATCCTAAAAATCAAAACAAATAATCCACTTTGAGTCAGAGGGGACTTTATTGTCTATTTGCAGTTTGTAATATTATTTTTTCTGAAAATAAAATAAGTTGTTAAAATTTAATATAAAATCGATTGTTTCTATTTTTATTTATCTTACAAATAAAATTACATTACTATTTATAATAATAAAATAATATAAATTTATAATATTACCTTTGTATTGTAAAATATTTTATGTTATTATATGATAAAATCATTTTATTTTTATTTTTTACTATTTTTAATATTGACTATCATATTAATTAGAGACATTTATTTCACAATTTATTTTTTGTCTAGAATCCCAACTTTAGAACAATATATTTGATGTCTAAATAATCTTATTTCAATCAAATAAGATTATTCTAGATAAACTAATTAAGTTATAATAGTCTTATGTTAACTAATTAAACGTCTAATTTTGTTTCACATTTTAACACCATAAATAAAATACAGCAAACAAGCGATAAAGTATATATTTTTATTTTAAAAAAAAATCAATTATGTCATCTATTGATTTCAATAATACTCATATATAAATAAATACTAGTAATATAATTTTGAAAACTTTTTTATATTAGTTAAGATTTATTAGAAATTACAAATAAAAAGGTCTAATTTTTTATTTAATAAATTTAATTCACAATTTTGTAATTTTTAGAAAAAAAAACTAATTAATAATAAAATATATTAAAAAGTTTATTAGATGGTCTATTATTACCACTCCTCTGCCCGTTTCATGAATTCTTTCCTTAAGTAACATTTGACTTAGTTTTTCATAAATTCTTTAATTCACATTAAAATGAGAAGTTACATCATACATAATTAAGAAAATAATAATATTTATTATAAACAAAAATCTAAAAAAGTAAAATTTTATACAACTAAAAGGATTTCTAAAAGAAAATTTTCAAAAAAAAAAACTAAACCAAACACACTACCACCTCATTGAGGGAGAAAAAGACAAAAATGACACATTTACATATTTAATAAAAAAGAATAATGTTTTTTCAAAAATGTATTTGAGAAAAAACTTTATTTTAAAAAAAAGACAGCCTCAATATCTAATAAAAATCAATTACAATATAAATCTAAATAGCTAACCGTGACATCTTTGTGCAACACAAAATGACAACACTCATATTGTGAACATGCACTTAATACAATATAAATGAAAGACTTGACATACATTAGATATAACATGTAAGAAGTAGTGGTTTTTGAGTGAAAAAAGTTAAGTTAATTTGTAAATTTATACCACTCCAACTGTACCTTTTAGAAACAGCTATATAATGAATCATAAACTCATTGTTTGGACTAAACGGTTAAAGCTACATTAATTTTCAGCCATCCACTTCCATTTATTACCAATAGATGATGTAGTTGTTTCGCCTTCCCTCCTCGATAGTACCTATAAATCATAAATTCTTCTAGTTATATTTTGCCAAACGTCAATCAACCATTTTTTTTATCATATGTACAAGAAAAAACTTAATTCAACAAAAACTTATATCAAATGGCAAAACAATATTAATGGTCTATGTAACCTTTGAAATTACTTATTTTGTTTGTAACAAACTATAATTCAAAGAAACCAATTAAACAAAGCCCATACCTTAATCTAGGGGTCATTCAAAACTTATGCTTGCTAACGATGTATTTTGCAACAACCACGCGATAATGGCTTGCAAATGTACCAGTATACGCTAGCATTATCATTTACCCCATCATATTACTTTTATCATTTATAATGGAAATTCTACCCTCTCTACAAAAAAGGTTTGCAAGGTCTAATTTTCTTGACTAAATAAAAAAAATTAAAAATAATTTTTAAATAATTTTTAAATCCCTATAAAATAAGATTTTTTTTGTCATTTATTTTATTTTTGTTTGTCTTTTAAAGATTTAAAAATTTTAATTTTAATTTTTACTTTTAAATAATAACGTTAACCTATGATAATCATTTTGATAGTTTAATGAGGTATTATGTCTCTATAAAATTTAACAAAATAATCATATATAATTTTTTTTAATAAATTTTATTTTTAAATCTTTATCTGTTCAAAATAAATAATAATATTAAACTAGTTAATAAAAGATTTAAAAATGTAATTTAACAAAAAAAAATACATGTGACTATTTATATTCTTTGATGATATAATAAATTAATAGACTGTCAATTTTGTTGTTAACGATATTTTTTAAAAATAGTAATTAAAAAATAAAGGATTAAATTTAAAATAAAATTTTTTAAAAAACTAAAATAATTTTTTTTATGGATTAAAATACTATTTAAACCTAAAAATAACTATGTATAACTCCAATTATAAAAATAAAAAAATATAAAACTCAATTTAATTTTTATTTATTTATGAACATGATATTCTTTTTTAACTCATAGTTCTCCTAATAATTCAGTAGTATATCGTGTTTCACCTAATATGGGGTATACTACAAAAATAACTACCAAGCTTTATTCCACCAACTATATATAAATACATCAATTGACGCCATTGGGTCTCTATCAGCTACTTGATAGATACATAATATATATTAGAATAACAAAATATTTTAGCACATGTTCAAAGTTTTTGTGTCTTCTAAGTGACGCAAAAAGTAATGTCTAAGTAGCAACAGTTGGCCAATACTATCGTAGGGTTGGGAATGGAAATCAAGTGACTAACACATATGTTTGTGCTATATAAAACATCCATTCCATTTTCTTAAAATGTGATGCATGTAAATGAAAAATGCAGATCATTTACCAATTTGGTCTCATCCAATGACCGAAGCAGTTTTTTTCTCCTATCTTGATAGCACTCTGCACACCAGCTAGAGAAATCTTTTTTATACCGTATCATCTCTCTAAAAACAGAACTGCATAGAAAATAATCCAACCTTCATATTTAGTTTAATGGGAATAAAAAAAATTAACATTGAACAATATAAATTTAAAACAATAAATCCAATAAGGTAAAAATAAAGGTGAAAATATATGGGAAAATAACATTCATAGTTAACGTACAATTATGCAATCTTAGAAGGAAACTTTTGGTGCTATTCTTGCACAAATTTGATTTAGGAAAAGGCTTAAATAAATCATAAGGTAGAAAAAGAAAGAGGAGAATTGGGTTACGGGAAATAATTATACTATTATACCTCATCATTTCATGTTTATACCTTTAATTAGTGATTCTTAACAAAAATACATGTAGTGAGCATACAACCAAATGCAATTTTGTTAGTGTAAAAATGGTCACCAACCAAGGTCATTGATATATACTTGATGATGTGTCCAAAATTAGATTTACTATATTTCTTTAAAGTAAAAAAAAAAAAATGCTAATTCCCCTCTAACTTTTGAAATTACACTAAATTAATTGACACCCCGTTACCCTTTTATTTCCTACATCCATACAGACCTAGTGACCTATTTATTTAGGTAAAATATAATGACAAGGTGTAATGATCAAATAGAAGTAGTAATGAATGGAAGCAAAATATAAAAATATACCTTCTGCACCACAAAATTAGGTTGACCCGATGACCCGAAGTTGTAGCCCTAGCACCATGGCGATGACGACCATGATGAAGCACAGCTTGTCCAGGGATATGAGAATAGTCAAAGGTCTCCTGCTTTCAAATAATGGACTTCATTAAAAAAAAAATGTATAAACCATACATATTGTGAAGTATGTATAAAAATATAATAAGCAATTTTTTAACTACTTTCATCCATTCTAATATTAGCTTGCATGAAATCATACAGAGATTTCTAAAAAGTACACAACATATTAATCAAAATATTTCTCTCTTGTATCAGATGCTCAAATTTTCTCAAGGCCAACTAAAGAATTGCTTGGAAAACAAGAAATTTTCATATGAAAATTTATGCCAGCTACATAAAATAGATGTTATCAAAGTAACTATTATTATCATCCTTGTCAACATTTAAATAACATATGTGAAGTTTAAGAGTAGAACATTGTATGCTTAACGTGAGAATTTACAAACGTTAAGCAGTACTACATCTTTCCAATACCAATTTACTTTTATGTGTCTACATCTCCGTCGCTTACCTTTGGATGACTTTCTGTATGTACATGTTTTTCACATCGCATGCCTCGAAAAAATAATTCCCCTCCAGAAAATTGCTTACCCAAGCAAACGTTCAAGGTTACCTCTGAGTCATCAACATGGAAACCTACACGTGACACCATCTATTAGACTTCATTGCTTACAATATAGTGAAATGAAGAGTTAAGTTTTAAATCAAGGGAAACGTATTAAATAATAGAGAAATACTGTATCATCCAAACATGTAATTGTCAATAAAGGTTTTATGGCTCTTACTGAAGCATAGATTGAGACTACAACATATGTATAAAATAAAGTTGTAAAAATTATTAACAACTAAAATCTTATTTAGCAACAATTATATAGATGATGCAAGATTCACATACAAAATGCTAAACTCGTATAATACGAATGTCTAACAGTCTGCACACAGCTTGTAACAAAATCTCACTGTCCTTGTAGGCAAAATAACCTTATGAAACATATTGATGATAAAATCACAGTGCTTGAAACTAATACAAAGAAACGTGGGATAATTCTTACCCAAGTCAATATCTTTATCTATACCATATTCAACAACAAACCCATGATGAGAATCCAAAGTTGATCCACCAATATCTGGAAAGAAAACTGTATAACAAAGAATTAGTTTATTGAAATCCATCACAAGAAAATGAAAATTTTAAAGAAAGATAACAATTGGCTAATATCTTTTGTTAATAAATACATAAATGTAATAATTGGACAAATCACCATGAGATAAAGTAATAGAGTGGTCTTCATTTACCTTTTGACAAAGGACAAATAAAACCTTCCATAAGCTTGTTAAGCATGGTTTGAAGGCCAAAGTCATCAAGTACAACACCATATTTATTCATCGTATTGGGACGCATAAGTTGAAATTTTGATGCGCTAACCCATTTCTTAAAATTTTCAACCTAGGGAAACCAAAAACAAATTTCAACATAAAAAAATTCTGCGTATAAGCATCCATTTGCAGATTCTAACTTAAGGAAATACATTGCTATTGCTTGTTCCCTGATAGTTGAAATGATAAACTACCTCGAATAATAATAACTCACAAAAGTGTGGCTGAAACATCTCAAATGTAAAAATGCCTGGAGCAGGTTCAAGCATTATACTTCTAAAGCTTTGTTCTGTATTGTCATTAATTGCTTTAAGAAACGTTGGGACAAAGAATGCTGTAGGATCAATAGTGTATATCTCTCGATGTCTAGGCTGCAAAATTTTGAGATTTCTTGTTAGTCTATCTAAAAAATGTGACAAAGATTGCCATGAAGTAAAAAAATTATGTTTTACAAGTCTACTATTTTGAATGGAACATTAGCTCTTTTACTGCAACTTTACAGGCATTAAAACGTTTAAGAACTATAAATTATATTAATCATTCTTGAAATTTTATGAAATTATATATATTTTTATCTTTATTTTAATCTTTTTATTTATTTAAAAATATTACACTAATGTCACTTAATTATTTAAAAAAATATTATATTATATTCTTTTTATAAGATAAGTTGTTATAAATGTTAATTTTTTTTTATTTTATAAAACCTCGATTATCGGTGTCATTTACTTAAAAACTAAATAAGAATCAAGTGCCCACGAAAATTACATAATTTGAATTCATATTAATATTGAACAAGATGTAAGAAAAAAAATCATTAACTAATTTCCAATTTGCACCTTTAACATCATCATCACAAATTAATTTGATCTAATCATGAGGGGGATACTGCCGATTAATTTCATAACAGTTTGGGGAGATGTGCAAAAGCCTCTGTAAAGGGGTAAGGAGAGAAAATGCCTTATATGCTCCATGCTTTGTCTATATTGGGAAGAAGTATAATAAAGTCATTAAATTTTTTAAAACTATTTTATTAATAATTTAATTGTGTAACATTTTTTCTTGAAATTATTCTTTATGACTCTACATTAATTTTAGGCCAACAAAATCATACCAACAATTAGCATTTAAAGATTGCATACCTTATAATTTGATAATATACTCTGTTTGTATTCTCGTTGTTTTTGCTCCTACCAGAACAACATTCAAACCATCATAGAAAGTATGTACTAAAATAATAACAAGAATGATAACAAAAATAATAAATAATAACTTAAATTAAAATAAAGATAATGAAATGATTGTATTATTTTACAATTTATTGACAAAAATAAAAAAATAAAAAAGGAACCTTCACATTCCATTTCGCAACAGCAACCAAAACTTACAATGGAACTGAATACAAGAACAAAATTAATTAAATTTCACACTCTTAATTTGTTGTTTTTCCTCTACATCATAACAATTTTCATAATTTTTGTTTTTTTTATCTCACACCGTCTAAATTACCTAAACTATATGTTAGAATCTTGGTAATATTTGAAACTTAAAATTTGAAACCAATTAATCATATATGTTATGACACTCTTAAGCACTGCATTATGTTATACACCACATAAATTGAAATTGATATAAGAAAAAATAAAATACCTTAGGACATCTCATATACTATTAAATAATAACTCAAATATTTTATTGCAATTCAATCTTATCATTAACACTCCAAATTAGTATGCAGTTTATAAATTTAATTGAGTTCTATTTTGACTTCAATTAATAATTAGAATTAGATGTTCTCACTAATTCATAATGTGATCAATATTACTTGAGACATAAGATAAGTAAGGTTGAGACCAATAAAGTTAAATATATAGTATTTTTTTTTCCATTTTTCAACCTAGCAAACAAATCAATAATGCATCAAATTTCAAGATAAAAGAAGGAGAAATCAAAGCATACTCTATATCGTGTTCCTGGTGGTAGATAATCGAGCAAAATGTCGTGGATGTACTTAACCTTATGACCACGAGAGGTGGTGAGCATGTCTTTAGGGAGGTAACTCTCCAAGGAGCTGAAAACTTCATGAGAGAAATCCAATTTCAAATCATCATACCTCTCTATCATGTGATTCTTGTTTGGATATTGCATTAGCCTCCCTTTCGGTTTGTTAACATCGACGTCCTCTGTCACAACGCCATATTTATTGTTGTGATCGACATGTTCGATCACTAGTGACATTGCTTTCTCATGGTCATTAGAGTCATCATGAAGTGACACATCTTGAGTCCTATATTTAGAAAAAGTTAATGTTTTCTCACAACATTAAGGATCTAATTGGGAAATTCAAATTTTAGGAGAAAATTAGGGTTTTCAATTTTCTTGAAATTAGGGTTTTCAATTTTCTAAAAATTAGGTTTTTTAATTTTTAATTCAACAAAGTGTTGGTAAGTTAGTTTTGTTGTAAATTTTTTTTTTCAAAATATAAACTTAACAGTAAAAAAATAGATGTGAAGATATAGGTAATACCTTTTTGAAGATCGCAGTCGCATGATTAGGCTTAGCAACGGGAAGAGTTATTTTAGATATTTCTCTTCGTAAGAGAATTGTTACTTCTGATGGCTCGATTACTCTTCTTTGATGTTTTGTTTTAACGTTTCAGTTATATAACCCTAATTTTCATTAGATATGCAAATGTAGCGAAGATTCTTCAAAGATTCTTTGAAGTCCGATCCACCTTGAAAATTATGCCTTTTTAGTACAAAATTTATATTTTTTTTGTAAAAGCTAAAAGTATTGTGCAAATACACAAGTATGGCATTTTGAAGGAGAATTAGGGTTTTATTTAAGTGTTGTTCGATTGGTTTTATTATAAATAAAAATTCAAAATATAAATTTAATAATGATAAAAAATAGGAAAATGTAGGTAATACCTTTGTGGTGATCTTAGTCACATGATTAGACTTAATGAAAAAAAAATCAAATAGTTTTTCTTCTACTAATAATCTTTACTAAACTCGAGTTATTCAACCCTATCCTTGTAATTTGGTAAGTTACTTTTGACTACTCCACTATTATTCTTTAAGGTCTCACTTTAAAGTTCAAGTTATATAACCTTATCTTTTCATTAGATATATAAATGCAATGACGATTTTTCTTGACTAAATCCATACCATAAATTATGTTCATCTAGAATAATGTTTATGGAATTTGATCCAATATAGATTTGTTATTAACATTAATTTGATCCAACATATAATTTATTGTAACATTAATTTTTCAATAGATATATAAATGTAATAAATATTTTTTGTACCTAGACTTAGTTCATAATTTTTTTATATACATCAGTGACAAAATTTGAATTTAAGACTTTATACAAATTACGTAAATTGTGTTAATTTAATATTTTTATTTTATTTTAATGTAAAAATCTAACATATTATGTAAATACCCAATCATGATACTAATACTTCTTAATTATATGTATTTTTCTTATTTTTTTATTTTTAAATTTTTTAATTTAATTTTATTTTTTCAATCTTTTATTCTATTTTCATTCCCTTAATTAGGAAATACTCAATTTTTAGACTTGAATTTTTAATAAGATATTTAATGTTAATAATATGATATGACATTAAAAAGACTTAAGCTATATGGAAAACGACACATAATAACTTGATGACTAATAAGGCTAGATATACTTAAAAAAAATATCCCTCTAATTTTGTTAATTTTGGAAGCAAATTTATTGCTAAAGTCTTATTCTAATATATGTTAAAGAATGATATTAGAGACCAGTTAAAGATTATAATTCAATTGAATTATTGAATAATAAAAATAGAATTGAATTGTGACATTTGTTATTTTTGTTAACCTAAATGATTTTATAATATTTTTTGTATAAATAATAATTTAGTTTTTATAAAATATTTTATTTATTTATTAATTTTTATTATCAAATAACAATATTAATTTATAATATAATATTAAAATTAATAATTTATTAATTTTTTTGTCATTAAATAACATGATAAATCGTTGTGTTATTAATTTCATTATTATATAATTAATTAGATGTTATTTTATAATATGAATTAAAATAAAAATAATTTTATAATTTTTTTATTAAAATATAATTTTAATTCTTTATTTTTTTCAAAAAAATATTAAAAAAATTATTATATTTTTTTAATCCACAATTTTGATCTTTTATAAAAAATTAGAAACATTTGATTTTTGTATTTTTTAAAATCAACCCTCAAATTTCAGTACGATAATCTATAATAGTAAAATATTTAATTTAATAAAAATTTAATTAAAATAATTAATTATTAACAAAAATTTCTTTAAATCATTTATGAGTTTAATTAAAAAATGTCACGTTAACAATTTAAAAATTAATTTTTTTATTAACAATCAATTATGTGAAAATTGATCATTAAATTTAAATATTTGATTTTAAAAAATAAGGAATC
>JAMLFT010009014.1:0-13115 GCA_026544285.1 Pachyrhizus erosus | reverse complement strand
GTTCAATTTAAGTCGCAATGAAAAGATTAACCAATTCAAAACTTCAACAATATCACAATATTAAAGTTAATATATTCAAGATAATTAAAATATAATTTTAAAATAAAATTAATTTTTACAATAAAAATATTTAAAAATTAATTATAAACACAAAATTCAATTACATGTCAACATAACATTCACAATAACAAAAGTAAATATTTAAATTTAAATAAGTATATATTTATATTTATTATATTTTTTAAAACTTATACATTTCATATAGGTATTACATTAGTATTATTACTTGGCAAAAGAACAAACCAAAATAAATTTGAATTTGCTTAGTACTTTTTAAGATCATATCCGCTCTATTAAAAATATAACTAATTACCTTTAGAATATTCTAAAAATTAAGTTCAAATTAAAAAAGGAATATGTAATGCCTCAATTCAAAGTGATCATGGAAAACAATTTGAAAATAAAAATTTTCTTAGGTTTTATGAGGAGAATAAAATTATCTACAATTTTTTTATGCCAAGAATACCACAACAAAATGGTGTGATAGAGAGAAAGAATTGGCCATTGCAAGAAATGGCTAAAACGTTGTTGAATGATAACTCAACTCCATAACACTTTTGCATGAAGTAGTGAATATTGTTTGTCATCTTCAAAATAGAATATACATAAGAATTTTTTTTGAAGAAGACTCCTTATGAATTGTGGAAAGGATGAAAACCCAACATATCGTATTTCCACCATTTTAAATGTCAATGTTTCATTATGAACAATAAGGACAATCTGGAAAAGTTTGATTCCAAGTGTTATAATGGAATAATGTTAGGTTACTCTAAAGCTTTCAAAGTATACAATTCTAGAACCTTAGTTGTTGAAGAAGCAATTGATGTGAGGTTCAATGACAACAAGTTAGATAAGGAATTATTAGAGTTGGATGATAACTTTGATGTTGGATGACCATAATAAAGCATCCAATAGTAATCCAGACAATCAAGCGTTCAAGGATCATCTAGATGTCAAAGAGGACAAAGAAAAAGAACCAAATAGACAAAATTAGCAAATGAAAAGCTACAATCCTGATGATAAAATCTTATGAGATGAACAAGATAAAGTGAAAACTAGGTCATCATTCAAATAGAAAGCCCACACAACTTTGATTTCAAAAGTGGAACAAAAGATAGTGGATGATAGATGGGTAAAAGCTATGTAAGAAGGGCTTGACTAATTTCAAAAGAACGATGTTTGGAAGTTTGTAGAACTACCCAAAGACAAGTCAATCATTTGTACAAAATGGGTATTTAGAAACAAGTTAGATGAAACAGGTAAGGTTGTAAGAACATGGCTAGACTTATGACTAAGGGATACTCACTACAAGAAGGTATAAACTTTATTGAAACTTTTTCACTTGTTTGTTTAGAAACTATATACATTTTACTATCCTTTGTTGTTTATAGTGATATGAAGCTATATCAAACAGATGTACAAAATGTTTTTCTAAATGGAATTATCAGTAAAGAAGTCTATGTAGAACGACGCTCTAGGTTTGAGAGTGACTATTTTCCTGAACATGTTTACAAATTACACAAAGCTTTATATGATTTGAAACAAGCTCCTCATGCTTGGTATGAGAAACTGAATTCTTTTCTTAAAGAAAATGGGTTTAAAGAGGAAAAGTATATATAAATTTGTTTCACAAGGACTTCAAAACTAACTTTATTATTGTTTAGATAAATGTGGACAACATAAACTTTAGTGCTACTTATGAAATCCTATATGAAAAGTATTCTAAGATGATGTAGGTAGAGTTTGAGATGAACATGATGGGTAAGCTGAAATTCTTCCTTGGATTATAAATCAAACAATCAAAGGATGTCATACAATTGCACTAAACTAAGTATGCTAAAGAGTTATTAAAAAAATTCAAGGTGGATGATGCCAAGGATATGAAGACTTTTATGCATCCAATATCTATTCTTTGGACTAGACGAAGAATCCAAGAAGGTAGATCCACCCTCTACAAAGCAATGCTCCAATCTTTTATTTATTTAACAACATTCAAACTAGACATCATGTTTTATATGTGTCTGTGTGCCAAATTCCAATCAGATTCAAAAGAGGTACATTTAACAACATTTAAATTAATATTCAAATATCTTATTAGAACCATTAATTTTGGTCTATGCTTTAAGAAGAGAAAAAATTACAAATTAGTAGGATTTTGTGATATTGATTATGTTAGACACAAAATTGAAAGAAAAATCACTAATGGAGGGTGTCACTTTAGTGGTGGAAATATGGTCTCATGGATTATTGATCTTTCCATAGTAGAACTAGAATATATCTTAGTTGTAACATGTTATTGTTAACTATTATGGATTAAGAACCAATTAGAAGACTATAGTATCTTTGAAAGTAAAATTCCTATCTTCTATGATAATATTGTTGCTATCAATCTTTCTAAAAACCTCATCTTGCATTCTCAAGCCAAACATAAGGAAATTAAATGTCACTTTATTTGAGATAGTTTTTAGAAAGGAATAATGGATCCACAATTTATGACCACTAAAAATTAACTTGTTGATATCTTTACAAAATCCCTTATTGAAGATAGATTGGTCTTTTTAAGAAAGAAACTTGGAATGGACATAATATAGGAATGATTAGTTTTTATTTGTCTGGGTCTAAAGACATAAGCATTCAAGGACTTGTCATCCAAAGCACACTCGCATCCAAAGCATTCTCATGCATATAACGTGTTATCGTCTAATGTATGGAGCTACATGATTATTTTGTCATATGTTTTATAAGCATTAATGTGCAAAATGACATTTATATGCTCATTAACTAACAATGATTTGAGATAAACGTCATGTATCTTACTGAGTCACATTAATGGTAGTTTTATGTACACAATTACCAAAACCACTGACTCCATGCCTCATCATGGTGCATTTATTGCACATAGTTAGATTTTGTCACCTAAAATCAAACACTTGCCCAAAACCCTTTGCATTTTATACACAAATACTTAACCTATTTTCAAACCTCAGAAACTAATTCACTTTCATTTGAGCCTTTTCCTTCTCTTTGTTTTTTTTTCATATGAACCTTGAGAAACCCTTTCCTTCCAAACCTTAACTTCCAACACTTAGACATGTCCTCAAAACCAGACTCTACTGAAGCAATTCCAAGTCACATCATTTGTTCTTTTAATATAGACTTTGTAACCATCAAGAAGGTTATAGTGCCTAAACTCATTAAAACCTATTGGAAGAATGCCATTTTAGACCACAAAGTGAAAATTAAGAGTAATGTTGTAGGAAAAGGGGTGTTGATTACTTCTAGAACCATTACTACAATTATCGGATGTGAGTGCACTAGAAGCTCCATTAGGAACAACTAGGACACACCCTATAAGGAATCTTAGGAGGTGGACAAAGTCTTAATGAGAAATAACTATGAACAAGGGCTAGCCTATGGTAACCTTAATAATGAGGAGAAGGTTTACCAATAATTTCTAAACAAGGATATTCTACACAAGGTGGGGCTGAAGGATTCTATTACCCTATTCATAGATTTGAGTTGTTTCACTAGCTATAAAGTCTTACATTCAATCTTCCTAATACCATCTACAAGAACATTGTCAAAAAATAAAGGGACAAGGTGAGTCAAACATTATCACTTATGTTGCTTTGTTGAACAAGATTCTCTAAGATCATGGTGTCTATAATGTCTTCCATGAACTTTCTAAGGAGGAAAGGAACACCATATTAATGAAAGGGATGGAGATTAGATAATTGTTCTTTGGGAAGTCTAATTGGGAAGAATGATGTTAGGTTTGAACTTAAAGAACATTCCTAAAAACCTTTCTAAAGTATAGGTGGATGATAAGGAAGAGGTGAAACCAAAGCCAGATTTAATGGAGGACAAAACCTTCAATTTCTTTGACATGGACAAGAAAACTTCAAAAATGGAAGTTGAGGCTAGGATAACCAAGCCAAGAATAAGGTCATCTAGATAGCCAAGGAAGTAACTAACATCCAATCCAAGTGAAGAAGCTCCAACATCTAAGAAGTAGAAACAAACATTTAAGTTGTCCACCAATGCCAAGAGGAAAATTATTCTACAAGAAATGTTTAACTCAAAATAAATAGATGGAAACCCTCTAAAAAGGTGAAAAGTACAAATTCTTAATGTTATTGATGATAACGTGGATAACAATGACAAATTGCTTGTAAGGCAAGTTATTCATCTTGGATAAGTGAAGTTTGTTCATGACAAGTCACTTATGTGAAAGGTAACTATAACGCCCTTTTTTTTAATTTTAAGTCTAATGATTAAGAAAATGTTTAAATAGTTTAGCAGAGGTAGAATTTAAAACTAACTTCACTAGGGGAATTACAATTTGATAATAACCTAACTTATCACATTACTTCCATTTAAAGTACTTACTACCATACATATACAAGATACAAAGATGTCATACAACTCATTGTTATATTAGTACAATATCTTTGACCTTAAAACAAAACATTATATTAACTATTTTTCCATAATTTATTTTCGTCTAGTCAGATGCTTCTGAGGGATCTTCCTCTTTTGTTGAAACCTCCCTACGATCTAGATCACCAGTCTGCACTAATCCCATAAAAGACTGTGGTGGATGAGGGGTATGCGGTTGTCTCCTTGTCGCTGGTACGTTGGTGAACTTGGGTGGCGGTGTCTAGGATAAGACTACTGGTTGATCTATATGATGGAATTGCCAAGGGGCTACAATGTTGTCAGGTCTGAAAGTGAAGCGAATATATCCCATAAAAGTGTCATCACCCTGAACTCAATCATATGTCCATCTACCTTCTAAGGGCAAATTATCAATAAAATAGAGGCTAGAATTCATCTGCCATTTTTAATATGAAAAGATAGGGGGTGTAGGAGTGAACCATCAATCCTTATACACGTATACAATAAAGGGTAGTCCATCTAATGTAATCTCTCATCTCACCATTCATGCCTAATTAGGATTTCTATTCGTTTTAGGGTCCTTCATAGCCTCCAAAACTACTAACTAAGGGAGACCTTAAACGAGTACATACCTTACCTGGTACTTAGTCTAGGATACTTTTAACTGAATCTTGGTAATGCTCCGCTTTGTAGGGGACGCCAAGCCTATTCTGTGACACCCTTTTCACTCCAAGTAGTTCACAAATTGGCACATCATCTACCCCCAAGGTCTCACCAGAGTCTACATACATTCTTCAGGTACCTTCTGTGGTCACCCATTGCATTCTCCATTTTTAATTCTCACCCATTAGGATTTTTCAGTTCAATCTACCTTCCTTATCTCATCTATCATTTCTACTATTTCATATTATATTGGTACTGATGTTTAAATTTAGGTATCCATGAACAACATCCATCTTTATATCACAATCACTCTAGATTGTATTATCATTGTCTGAGTATATCTCAATTCATCATCTATTATAGGGTAATTCAAGGTTTACTGTCACTAACGGACAATCATCAATATACTTGCCTTCCACTGATGGTGCAGGCATGAAGTTACATGTATATCATCAATCCAACATATTTAAATGCATGAACAATAATCATAGTAGTCAATTATACATATTATATTCAGATAACTACAAAAGAAATAACTACAAAAGGGGTTCTATATTCTTACTTAATATTATATTCACCTTTCTTTCACAATTTCTTCTATCTTACATGTATATGAAAGCAATAACTACAAAATGGGTTATATATTCCTAATTAATCTTAGTTGGGAAATTTTATTTGAAAAAAAAAATACTTTTCAAAAATTTTTCTTAAGAATGGCATTTTGGTAATTTTACAAAAATATAACTTTCTAGAGATTCCTATTCTCATTTCAACTCAAAATACATTATATAGTTTTTCCTAGTATTATCAACTATTCCTTCTGAGTTTAGGAAGTCTAAACAATGGTGAAAATTATTTTTTCTAATGTAGGAGTATTTTGGTCATTTTAAGAAAATTTGTCCTTTTAAAGATTTTCCTCATATTTTCAACCCATAAATTTTAGTAGAAAGATTCTAATAGTGCTAAAGAGAATTTAGACTATTTTTCCTGAAGTTAGAATGACCTAGAAATTATAAAATATTTACTTTTATACCCTAGGGATATTTTGGTCCTTTTGAAAATAATAATTTATTTTAAGGGATTTCTAAGTTTCTAAAATGATAAAAAAAAATACCCTAGGCTCATTCCTAAACATGTGTTGATAATTTTCTCTCCAACTTATTGTTTAAACAAAATTAAAATTTCCATTTTTCTTACCTAGGGGTATTTTTGGAATTTTGAAAAATAATTTAATTTTATAATAGATTTTTGAGAAAATTTTGCCTTTACACTTACTTATAGAAAGAGTTGTTTCCTAGGCTTGTTTTCAAGGTTTGAATGGATAAAATTGTCAAAGAAAAATATAAAATAAAAAAATAGTATAGGGGTAATTTGGTAATTTTATTTAATGAGAGGTAAAATAGTAATTTTCACTTCATCTTCTTCCTCCTTCTTCCCTGAGCACTGGTTCGAGCCAGAGAAAATTTCAAAAATTCAATTCTCCCTGTGTACAGATGGCTTGGTCGATTAATGATACAAAAGCACTATAAACGTGATTGGGAATATATTCAAAATGAAAATTTATCAAATTAATGACTCCTCCTACCTTTCTCTTAGTTCTTCTGACAAAGAGTTTGAGCTCCCGATGAGGGGTCCAATTTGAGTTTCTCTGCATCGTTTGCTCCAATACAGGTACCAAAAGGGGGCTGGTGAGATTTCGAATGTGCGTGGACACTTAATTTAGGTAAAGGGAGTCTAGTTGAGTGATAATTTTGAACATTTCATTCTATTTTTCCCTCCCTTCGTCCCTATACCCCGTGCCATTTATAGAAAAATCGAGTCTAATTTTTGTATTACTTAAATCACGGACGATAGGCAAAATTGTAAGTTAAATTGCAAAGTAGCAAGCTCGTGGTGGGCGGCCTGGAGCTCGAGGGGCAGGTCATGGAGGTCGTAGGAATTTGGAAGCTTTAAGGTGATGGCGACATAACGTTTGCAGGGAGTGGCGAAGTCGACGTGGTGGTGTTTAATTCGTTGATGGGGTTTGCATTAACAAAAATTAAAGTAAAGGTGTTCAATAATCACCAAATGCATCGCGGTCCAGTGGTTATGACAATTGACCCCTGTGTCAGGTCCCTCCCTTCAAGCCTTGGCTGAAGGTGTTTTCGCTTTTGCTTGTTTTTATTTTCTTAATTTTAATTAGTGTTGGCATCTATATTTCCAGCGCCTTTCTTTAGTACTAATGAGCTCCCAATTCAGTTGGTCGAAGCGCTCTTCTCCTCTTGCGCTTGGGTTCGAACCCTACTTGGACTTCCTTTCCTTATTACTCTTAATTTGCTTTTTTAATCCCTTTTAGCTTAGCGTCTAGGCCTTATATGCATTTTGTTTTGTTTTAATGCTACCTTCACATAGGTAGCTTAGTTGGCAATGCTCTCTACTCTCTTCTTCGTCCCTAGGGTCGTGGGTTTGAACCCTGCTGACCCCCTTCCCCTTTTTCTCCCTTCCTTTTATTTTCTTTTCTTTTTCTTCAAACTTTTTGTTTTAAATTTTAATAATTTTATTTTTGATTTTTAAATTCTTTCAAAAATCCTAAAACTTAATTATATATTATTCTACTGATTTAAATTTTCTTTCCATACAAATTATTTATTTGATACAAATTATTTTATTTTATCTAAAATATTTATTTAATTCTATTTAATTCCTAAAAATCTATTTTTTTAATTTATGAAAAATTTTATCTAGATTCTAATTCTAGTTCTTCTCATTTCTATTCTTTCCATTTTTTATTTTTATCTTTATTTAATCTTTATAAATTATATTCTTTATTTGGAAATAAATTTTTATTTTCCCTTCTTATATTTTTATTTTGAGTTTGGATTTCCAATTCTTATTAACTAAAATATTCTTTCATTTCTTTCTTTCCTAAACAATTTTTATTAGTTGATGTTTTCTATCCAGAATTTAATTTCTTACTTTCTTAAACAAATTAAACTATGAATAATAAAAGAGATAAATTCTAAAAATTATATGTATATATATATGTACATACATACATACATACATATATATATATCACCAAGCCAATAAATGTACAACCAAAACCTATTTCTCAACATAGACCCAAAATTCCACTAAGAAAGCCTGCCTAACAAAAATAACCTTTACCATTAACTGTCCAAACATAAACGTCAAACTAACCCCCCTTAACCTATCATCCAAAACTAACCTACCTCAACCCCATTAGGAAACCAAAACACCAATCCACTTGAACCTTCTACCCAAATGAACCACCATCACTTAAAAACCAACATGCGTCCTTAGCCCATGGCATCTACCAAATAACATATTTCCACCCTAACTTCTCAATAACCCTAGTTGAGACACTTGTTGTGGAATGCCATTCTTGATAAAGATGACAACATAATTCTCATTGGAAACCACCAACTTGAGTACCCTTATTGGTACAATCTTTGATTTAATAGTCTTTTCAATATGACTCTTCTTGGCCAACCTAGATTTCAACCACCACCTACACCTAGCCTTTGAACTTTTTGCAATCACAATAAATAGTGTTGTTGTTGATCCAAAATATAAAGACCTCTGCATAGAGAAGCACATTTAGGTCACCAATTCAGCACCACCTTTTGGGACCAACATTTCTCTTCCCTCCATTTTTGCTTATAGGGCAGAGAATTTAACATAAATAAAAAATAAGTAGCATTTTTTCTTTATTAAGGAAAATTCCCAATTTAATAAACCCATTGAAGACACTGGACGTCCCTTGATTGAGTTGCCAACCTATGATATTGACTACTCAAATATACTAGAATATACTCAAGTTAAAGGTTTTGACTTCTAGCCATTTACTTAGTTTCAAGCTTTTCTTGAGAAAACCTTCATCGATGATGACTATGTGGAGAGATTCTAGTGAAAGGTATACCCCAATGTGGTTAGGATGTAAATCAATAAACCAAACCCTAGGAATGATTCAACATCTCATCCCTTTCACTCTAAAGGAAAAAGCAACGAAACAAGTAGTAGAGTACTTAGAAACCACCATTGTTGTTGCTCAACCACGAGCACTAAAGAAGAAAAAGCAAACTTACGAAAGAAGGAAGGTTTAAGAAACCATGATAAGACTTATTGTTAATGTAAGCTTCGACGGTGGCATAAGTTTTACTAATCTTGAGAAATAACTTATAATTATAGATGCTAATTTGCATTTTCATTCATTACATCCAAAAATTGTATGGTTTCACCTCTCAGTTGATGGTATTAAAATGGTTTGGATCATTAAAGCCCAAGCCTTGTTGATTAATCAAGTTATTGCCTATCCATAGTATGCATATTAAAGACACACCAAAGTCAAAATCTATCTTAATAGAGTTTGTCCAAGGTTACCCATTATTGACCTAAATAAGAAGAAAATAATAAAATCTAAGGAGATTGAGATGCCTACAAGGACCAAAAAGTGCTCTAATCAGTTTCAAGCATATATTTTAAGAGGCTTATATGTATAAATGACTAACTTAGATGTATGATAAGGAAGATTCACAATGTTTTTGGAAAGAATACTTGTATGAATCCATTTGCCAAATGTCTACCTCTTGGTTATCTAAAGATGAGAAGCAAAAAACTTCCAATGACTACACAAAGATATTAGGCACTACGTCTAATTCAAACCTATAACTTTTTTTTTATATTGTGACTGCCTTCCTAGCAAATGAAGAAATTCATCTTTTGGGAATAGAAGCAAGCATTATCTATGCTCTAATGTGTACGTTGTTATATTCAAGGTTTACATCAATTATTGATAGATTTCCATCTCTTCCTACATCTCTTAAAGCCAATCCATAACCCATGGAAGTACATAAACTAGTTCATGAACCACCAAGAACTCTATCGTCACCTCCAATAGATACTACAATGATTGTTGCATCAATAACCTCTACTCATGTTGCATCTACTTCATTAGCCCTTTTGCTTGCCCAAGTTAAGAACATTATAAATTCAAGATTCAATCTCACATGGAAAAACAATAACCAAGTTTGTTAGTATGCTACAAAATAAGGTTCAAGCCATTGATTCAAACTTTGATGACAAAATCAATGCCTCTTTAACATCAACCTTGGCTCTCTTACAACAACTTTTTCCTCAATTTTAACAACAATAATAACAAAATTCCCACAAAAGGATGATCAACCTCTTGCCAATGAAAAAATGGGGAGAAATATGAAGTCAAGGATTACATGACTTAGGGGGAGTTCTTTTGGAAGTTGTCTTTGTACTCTTGAAACTTGTCTTTCTTTGCAATATGTAAAAAACAGGTGTTGATTTGCATACTTATCCTAGATTTGTTTTACTATGATACTCTTAATGCTTTAGCTTTAATATGTGTGCTCTAATATTTATATTTGCTATTATTTGAATGCTTGCTCGAACCATCATTATATTACATGATGGACTTAGGAAGAGTCTATTCACTTAGTAATTTGGTATGCTTATATATTTTTATGCTATAATCTATATTGCTCTAATAACTTTGGATATATATTCATAGCCTTTCCTGCTCTAATATTTTGATAATGTTATGATGTATCAAATTCTAATATTATTTGTCATAATACAAAAAGGAATATTATTAGAACCTAAGACATGGGCAATGTTTGATCCCTCAAAATATCATAATTTTAATGATAACAAAGACATTATAATAAACAAATTACATAAATACCCCTTGAAGTTTTATAAAATTACATAAACACTCCCTATCTTTTTAACCATTACAATTACTCCTTATATGAGGTGTTAGTATAGTATTTACAAAAATTAAAGAGGTGTTAGTATAACATATAAAAAGGTTTCAGTGCATATTTTCAAAAATTAAGAGGAGTTAGTGTATTAATAGAAAACATGGATGTTTTTGTAATTTTACGAAATCTCAAGAGATGTTTGTGTAATTTACTAATGAACATCTGAGCTTGAACCCTATAAAAGGAAGAAGTTCTAGAAACTTTAAAGCTAATGAACCTTGAACAAAACTATTATATCTCTCGTAGTCTAAAACTTTGGATAACCTCTTCTTAAGCTCGTGAAAAGCTCTATGTGTTACATTTTGCTTATCCTTAAGTCTGCTAAATTATTTACAATCTATGCTTATTTGTATATCCTCATTTTATGAGTTATCTTACATCTTCATGCTTGTAAAGTTTGTGAAATTTGAGAGTGACTTAGTGAACAAAGAATATTTGGGTGTTAATTTGGGTAAATATTAAGTTGTATCCATAAGTGGTAGTATAAAAATACTTAGATTATGGGTGTCAAAAGTAGCATAGAGAATACTTGTTATTATAGTCAGAAATGACAATTCATAATACTTGTAGCCTATGATTTGGCTAGTGGAACATCTCAAAGGTTGAAGGAAAAGTGAACGTAACTCGAGGTTGAGTGAACTAGTATAAATTTATGCACTTAGCTGCTTGTTTTCCTTCTCAAGATTTAGATGTCCAAAATATTTTCAAATTTGTTTTGTACTTCTTTTTGTTTTTAGAAGGGTTTTGCGAAAAAAGTTTTAGATATCACACACACACTATTAAACTCTCCTTGTTTCTAACCTTCAAATTATAGAGAGAAAAAATTAGGACAAATTAATTACTACTATGTAAACTAACTTAAAATTAATTTAGTTATATAAAAAGTACTAAAGGAAATCTATACTATGTACAAATTTCCTTATATATAGTATATATAAAGTAATTCCCACCTAGAGTTTCTATTTGTCTCATGTCAACCTCTTAATATATTTTAGCCTAAATATCTATGTGTTAGCTTCTCCTTACTCTTTGTATTTCAATTAGATTATTGATAGATATTAATCAAGATATAAATGATGATTAATGGTTCACAAATATTTGAGGAACCTTCATACAAAATCTCATGTTACCTTATTTTATTAAGTATTTAATCAAAAGTGCTAATTATAAGGAGATTTATTCGTGTCATAATTTTTCTATTTTGAAATTCAAACATTTATGACCATTTATATTAAATATAAAGCAATCTCTACCTAAAGTTTGTATCTACCACATATCAACCTTTTGAATATTTCAACCTAAAATTTTATGTGGCGTCTTCTCCTTAGTTTTTGCATTTCAATTGGATTATTGATTGATATTAGTCCAAGATAAAAATGTTGGTTAATGTTCACCTTTATTTGAGGAGCGTTCATACAACATTCTCATGTTACCTAATTTTATGAAGTATATAATTAAAATTGTTTAGTATAAGGAGAGTTATTGGAGTTGTAATATTTGTATTTTAAAATTTAAACATTCAAACATTTTTTTATCATTCAATTGAAAATTATGATTGGATGAATTTTATTCTGATTTTGACAATATACAAATCATATTTCTTTTTTATTTAAAAAAACATGTTTAAGCTTAGTATCTTGTTTGGTGGACACATTTTTTAAGTAACATTATTTTAAATTGAAGTAGACAATTATTTTAAAATATATAATTAAAGTAATTAACTTAATTAATAAAATATGTAATTAAGGTAAATGTTCACAATTATTGTATATAATTTTTTATTAGATATAATTATTAAAATTGTTAGCAATTTTTATATATTTTGATTTAAATTAATTATGATATATATAGAGAGAGATTGATCGGTAGATAGATAAATTGATATAGAGAGACATGTTATTGTTAAGGTAACTAAGAATATCTTGATAAATCGTAAGGAAATTTTATTTATATTTGTTTTTATTTTTAATTTACTTTCCTTTTTAAAAAAAATTATTTTACTTTATTCATTTAAAATATATACTTATTCTAATTATCTTGATTAATATATTTATATAGTTTTATAAATTAAAAATAGATAATAATTCCTCTAAAATTTCAATTACATAAAAAAAATTCACCTAAACTTTTATACTTTTACTATTATAAAGATAAAGATATGTGTTAATCATAATAAATTTAATTATTTAAATTAAAATA
>JAMLFT010009013.1:0-13116 GCA_026544285.1 Pachyrhizus erosus | reverse complement strand
ATTTGTTGTATCTGATTTGACTTTAAAATATTTATTATTATCTATAGTTATTACATAAAAACAAATTTTAATTTGTAAAAAATGTTTTGAATAACAAAAAAAAGACTTCTTGAAACATATTCCAAAAGACTCTTGTCATCTTCAAAAGTCATGATTCGATGAAATGAGTACTTGCAAAATACACAATTTAGATTTGACTACTAATATATTATAGGAAATTATAAAAAGAAATAAACAAGTTATACAATCAGTATATTAAATAATTAGTTAGTGAAAAACAATTACAACAACATTTGATATTGATTAAAACCTCTTACCAATGGACGAAGATTGAAAGACCAATGTGAGACAACGGATAATTGAAGACATTGCTTATAAATAGAAGAAGACTGAGAACGTGAAGTCATACTTCATATTAAGAAATTTTTTTGTTATCTACAATAAGTTGCATTAGCTAAATTCTTTAAGTTTTATTCATTGTATCATATTCAACTTTTTTAAAAGCTTTCAAACACTTATCATATCTAAGAATTAGATTCTTAAGTCTTGTTCATATTTGTCTAATACAATCTTTGTAAGAGTTACTTGAGCATCAATCCTATTTAAACATGTAAGGTTAAGGCAAAAGTGAAAAAATATTGATATAGTAGCTTGAAGAGACTATAAAATACTATTTGTTGTAAAGTTAGAAGTGACTTGATCAAAGAATATTTATAACTTGTTGATATAATAGAATTTGATAGTTTTGACAAAAACTGCATGTAGCCTTAATAACAGAGGTGAACTAATATAAAAATTTTTTGTATTCCCTTATTATTTTATTTATTTCTAATTGAGAGAATTGTTGTTTGATAATCCGTCTTTTTCATTTTAAAATATTTCCTTTTTGTTTTAGTTTTTAAAAGAACACATGATCCTTTCATTTATTTTTAACAAAAATTAATAAAAAAATTTAAAACACAACTCAACTCCACTTTTTATATTTTTCATTTACTTTGTAGTTCCACTAATTATAGGTCAACTATTAATTTTTAAATTTTCAATTATCAACTATTAGATATAAACTATCAATTATTCACAATTAGCTATAGAATATTAATTGTAGGATATTAATTATATTATCATCCTTAATCGTTTATCAATAATTGAATATTAATTATTAGTTATTAATTAAAGTGATTGGTCTAATGATTATTTTGATTTGTTCATCTAAATAAATTATTAAATCTAATGAGTCCAAATAATTTTAGAGATAACAATTTATAGAAGAAAAATTGGAAATAATTAATAATTTAAATAAAAAACTGTAAATAATAATGAATCCATATATTAAATAAAAAAAGAATTAGTTAAAAACATTCTAATGTTAAAAAAAAATAGAAACTTAGATTTATAATATAAATCTTGATTAATGTATTTTTATATTATAAATTTGAATATTTAGTTTGGAGAGTGAAACTTTTAGTCTTCTTGATCTCAATTACCTCACTTTTTATATTCTTTTTCTCTTTTCGCTAAAGAGTAATCATTATACACAACATATGAGAGTAAAATTGTCTTTTTAATATTTTATAGATATTTTTAAATTTAAATTATTTTTATTATGAGTATACTATTATTTTAAAATTTACATACAAATTTAAATTAAATTAAATTAAATTTTAAATTATGAAATAAATTTTTAATTTGGTTTACTTCATTTTAAACTTTTACAAATTCTATTATCTTCAAAATATTATTATTAGAATTACATTATTATCTTCCAATATAAATCAAATTAATATATTTTAATGTTAATTTAATTGATTAAAAAATATAATAAAGTAATTTTAATTTATACAATTAAATAATTATATATAAAACATTTGACCTGTTAATTTATAGGAATTAAAATACTACTTACTAGTAGTTTTATCTCATTAAAGCATCTCAAATAAACAAATATCATACACCGGCAAGAGAAATGTGTTAAAAGCTCTCGGAATTTCAAATCAGAAGAAGAATGCATTTTATAAGAGGCAGATAACAATATAAAAAAAAAAGTCCATTTTCTATATATATAAAATATAAATAAAGCCCTATTTTATGTAGAACTTCATGAATCAAAGAATAAATGTCTTCAAGAAAAGTTAAAGATATCAATTGAGAAATATTTAATACATTTTATTAAAAGTCATGAATTACTTAAAAATAGACAATTTTATTTATTGGTATAATAAATATTTTAATTTTAATTTTAATTTTCTTAACCTATCTTCTAAAAATACTAATTAGTATTTACCAAATTTCATGGAGGTAGTATTTTGGAAAAAGAATTTTGAAATATTCTTGGAATAGGGTAATAAAGTGGAGCACAAATACGATTTCAGCCATATGTTTTAATTCCGACCAATATTTGTGAAATGAAAAAAAAATAAAAGTACAAACAAACCACACAAATCTCACGTGTGACACATGAAATTCCCTTTCACATTCATAGACGAATATGTTAATACCCCACCGACCCATGAACAAAGGAAAAACGTTCTCATTCCAAATCCAGTGACCTTTTTTCACTTTGTGCCATCAAATCAACAAAAAGAAAACATTATACTAATTATATTGTATCTATACTAATAATGATCATAATAATCACTTTTATTTTTTTTTATATTATATTTTATTGAATAATTTTATTTTATACTATTTCTTAAATTTTTATTAGTAATTATCTCACTATTTTATTCGATTTTTTTCTTTTTTCTTTTTTGTTACCTTTTATATTTTTATTTAACTTTTCAAATTTTTTAATTTAAAAATATAGAGACACATAGAGTATTGTTCTCTTAATAATTTATTATCGTCATACATATTTTTCGTTTTCTTATTTTTTAAACTAATATTATAAATTAATTTCCTCTAATCATGAATAGAAAGAATTTATATATTTGATCTTAAATATAAATAAATTTTAATTAATGAAGTTACTTTTAAAAAATTATTTAATTAAATTTTTATTTTTAATTATTATTCTATTTTATATTACATTCTGGAAAAAATAATTTATAAAATAAGTTTATTTTATTGAATTCGATATAATTAAACGATATTAATATTCTTATTTATCAAGAATTAATATTTTTTTCTTACAAGTAAAACCTAATTTTATATAGAATCTCAAGACTTAGAAAAAATTTATTTTTACTATTTTTTTTATAAAAAGACACTTTATAATATATTTTTTATATTTTTTATTGATTAAAATTATAAAACTAATAGAAAAGTCATTAATTAAAAATTGAAACCTATTAAAATGTGTAATTTTTAACTAACAATAATATATTTACAAATTTGTATTAGAATATGTTATTAATAATTTTCTATATTTTAACTTCATATAAAATAATTATTCATTAAATATATATATATACACATAAGTTAATTCCAAAATAATTATATATTTTATTTTTTTATTTAACCTTGATCGTCTTTCGTTTATTTTATTTAAATTTTTAAAAAAATATAGAAAGGATTAAAGTGTCTATTTTCTGGTAGTAATAATAAAAGGGTCGCATAAAACATGTTCCTCCTTTATAATAGGTCAAATACACGGCAAGAATGACCCTAATTTAATTATTTACATGCCAAAGTCTCAGATGAGAATCAATGCAGTAAAAGTAAACACGGATTGGATTGGTCTCTTACATACTTCACACAAAACACAATAAATAATTCTGAATGACCAAATTACCCCTGCACTATCCTCAAACCCCTTCTTCTGCTTCACCCTCCTATATTTAAGTTCCATCTCCGCATCTCAGAATCATCATTACCGAGCAATTAAGATACCTCCATTTAGCCTCCCTTCAACACTCTTTTGGCCCTTTATTCTTCAAAGACTCAAAGCAAAGCTTGAGAACCTGATATAAACAAAGGGTTATTTAAATTCTTTGTGGTTGTTGTTGGAGGTTGAAACCTAGTTGCCACCCAAGTGTGTTAATCTTTAATTTCACAAGCAAGTTGTCTTTTGGAGTATTATATGACCAAATATTTAAGTATTTTAGGACTAGATATTTTGCTTTTAGTTGCAATTTTTCTCTTCTCCTTCTGGTTCTCATCTTTTGTGTTCTTCTTTGTTTCTCATCTGTCTGAGAATTTTTCCATTTTCGTTCCTGGAGACGCCAGGAACCTGACCCAATAAAACTTTCTTTTTTTCGAAGTTTCATTTTTTAGTCCAATGGCAACTTGGGTATTATCAGAATGTGGCTTGAAGCCTCTTGCTCCAGTATTTCCTAGACCTAAAACTGGGGTTGTTTTGTCCAGCACCTCAAAGGTTGGATTTTTGGACACAAACAAGGGAGTGGCTGATCTTAAGTTTCCACCTTTGAGATGTAACCTTAGGGAGAGGAATTGGGGGTTGAAAGTGAGTGCCCCTTTGAGGGTGGCTTCCATTGAAGAGGAGCAAAAGAGTGTTAATGTTATCAAGGGGACTAATGGGGTTGAGCATGAGAAGCTTCCAGAATTTGACCCTGGTGCTCCACCACCATTCAACTTGGCTGATATTAGAGCAGCCATTCCAAAGCATTGCTGGGTGAAGGACCCTTGGAAGTCCATGAGCTATGTGGTGAGGGATGTCATTGCTGTCTTTGGTTTGGCTGCTGCTGCTGCTTATCTCAATAATTGGTTGGTTTGGCCTCTCTATTGGGCTGCTCAAGGCACTATGTTCTGGGCTCTGTTTGTTCTTGGTCATGATTGGTAATAAGTTATTTTCATTTGTTGTAATTTGGATATAGCTGTATTTTTGGGTGCAAAATTGGGTTTCAAAATTGTGACTTGATGAGTTTACTTGTTGTTTTGCGTATTTCAGTGGTCATGGAAGCTTTTCAAACAACCCCAAATTGAACAGTGTTGTCGGGCATCTGTTGCATTCTTCAATTCTAGTACCTTATCATGGATGGTATGCTAATGTTTCTGATGGAATAGCCTTTTTACCTTTTTAGAGTAAAATATGTTTTCAATCCTTCTAGATATCTTTGACATTCGGTTTTAGTGCATATAAAATATAATATGTTTTTACTCTACCTTTTTAACATAAAGACATGTTTTTAGTCTTTAATGAATGACTAAAACCACAGTACTTTCGATAATGTAGAGACTAAAAATTTATTAAATTTTTGTAAAGATTAAAATCAAATTCTGAGATATTTCAAGGGATAAAAACACGTTTTATTTATTTTTTATTTATTTATAGTTTTGAATTCATGTTTAAAACTGATATTTTATACAGGAGAATCAGTCATAGGACTCATCACCAAAATCATGGCCATGTTGAAAATGATGAATCATGGCACCCGGTGAGATGACAATCAATGTTCTTGTTTTTAAGACATACATTTTTTATCTAAGTTTTTTCTTTTAAGTGATCAAAGTTTCTGACATTTAGAGGTGTTTTGATAATCTTGCAGTTGCCTGAAAAATTGTTCAGGAGCTTGGACACTGTGACACGTATGTTAAGATTCACAGCACCTTTCCCACTTCTTGCATATCCTGTGTACCTTGTAAGTTATTGTGCTTTGACCTTAATTTGAAAATTAATTACTCTTTAGTCTTGGTATAAGAATTGACATGGTGGCTGTTGAATATTTGAATCCAGTGGGGTAGGAGTCCTGGAAAGACTGGTTCTCACTTTGACCCTAGCAGTGACTTGTTCGTTCCCAAGGAAAGGAAAGATGTTATTACTTCCACAGCTTGTTGGGCTGCTATGTTGGGATTGCTTGTGGGATTGGGGTTTGTAATGGGTCCAATTCAACTTCTTAAGCTTTATGGTGTTCCCTATGTTGTAAGTTTCTTCCCCCTTTCCACCATTTCCATGGTTCTTTTTGAATCAAGAATGAATGAAGTTCTCATTTGACTTTTCTTGGAATTGAAGATATTCGTTATGTGGTTGGATTTGGTGACTTATTTACACCATCACGGCCATGAAGACAAATTACCTTGGTATCGTGGAAAGGTACTTTTCATTCTTTTAAGTCTTTCTTTTCCTATAAAAAGGATGAATGATAATGTGAATGCATACGCAATTTGTTCTATGTTTACTGGGGTGTTTTTGTTTTTCACAATACAATTTAGTTTACATCTTTATCCATCATCATGTTGAACAGGAATGGAGCTACCTTAGGGGTGGTCTAACTACTCTTGATCGTGATTATGGATGGATCAATAACATTCACCATGACATTGGAACTCATGTCATTCATCACCTATTTCCTCAAATTCCACACTATCACTTAGTTGAGGCTGTGAGTATCTCTCTACCCTTGTTCAAATAATGGATACTGATTTACTTAAGATATTGAGTTTGAATGTTGTTTTTGCTTCTCTTGCAGACTGAGGCAGCTAAGCCAGTGTTTGGAAAATATTATAGAGAGCCAAAGAAATCATCTCCCCTTCCTTTTCACCTTATTGGGGAATTAATAAGGAGCTTTAGGACGGACCATTTTGTTAGTGACACAGGGGATATTGTGTACTATCAAACCGACCCTGAGATTCTTGGATCATCCAAATCAGACTGAAGATTAAAATTCTTTTCTACATTGACAAGAGAGACTTATATACAATTCTAATTGCTGTAAACATTGTCTTGAGTTTCTCCTGAAGTTACTACTTAGTGTAAATCCTTCATTAATAAAGTGATGGATGGATCATATGATTTCAATTGTAACTGCATGATAGAATGTTTAGGTTATATGTAGTTTATCCTTCTTGAATACTGAATCCTCTGTATAAATTGATTATACATAATGAAGTGATACCTTGAATCCTGATCAAATTAACAATGTGTTTGATCAAACTGAAAGACATCGGTTAAATAGATTTTTGTTTTTTTTATAATCTTTATGTACCTATTTAATTTTTGTTTTTATTTTTTACATATCCTATTTAATTCTTCATCATTGGTTTGGTATTTCTTGAAAATAAGTTGAGGTGTTTATGACTTGAACCAAAAATAAAAAATAATTTGGATCTTGAACGTTTTAAATTAGCAATTAACTAATAATATTTAGATAAATTGATAGTTTAATTGAAAAATAATAATGTAATATAACCTATATAAATGACAAGTTAATAATTAGTTTATTTAATTTAAAACATTATGAATATATAAATTTAAAACATGTATAAAGTTGATTTATTGATCAAATGAGTCAAAGTATATATAAATCAAGTTTAATTCATTTATTTAATAATTTTAATTTTTAACTTTAGTTTATTTAATTTATAAATCAAGTTGAATAAATTAATGGTTGAAATCAGAGTTTTACATTAACTATGAGTTAGTTCGATTGTTATCAATTTTAATATTTTGGATAATCTCACCTCACTCTAGTGTTTTATACTTTTTAAAAATAAAATTTTAAAATAATTATATTATGTATCATGATATTATATTAATGTTATTTATATTGAAATATACAATGTAAAATATATCTTAATATTAAAATCAATATGTTATGTCAACATTTTAAATAAATCGAATCTTATTTTATATTATTCTCAAAGTAGGATCTGGTTTAAATACGTAATCTTAAGAAAATTTCAAACAAAAAATAAATAAAAACAAATTCGTTCCCATCCATTACACGAACCTCTAAAAGTAAGTGGTCACAAACCGAATCAACTTGTCACGTTTTCCATTATCAATTTATCCTAGTTTTTTTAGCTTAGGTTCCAATCAAGAACAAGTCAAATAATAGTGTGTTGTTTTTCAGTTCTATGTTATTGTCAGCTATTTTCTATTGTCATCTTTTTAATGTTTCTATCATATCATAAGGTAATAGGCATGAAAATATATCATATGCTGGCAAAGTTTTGTCAACATCCTTGTACAGGTTTTTTTGTTTGTAATGACCAATGCAACAAAGGTATGGTTCATGGTTTAGATTTTCCATCACTCCTATGAAAGTCATTGTGCTCGAGCCAATGAAGACCACTTACCAACCAACAAAGGACCCTTAAATTTTATCATTTATACATAACAAAGTTAATAAATTATAAGTTGAAATTTATTTTAAACCATTGGATGTTGAACACAAGATCCTGCAGTGATGGTAGGAAAATCGGAGTAAAAAAAAATTTAAATATATTTTAATCTAAGATAAATGATCTAATTTTATTTTTAATTTTTGATATATTTTTTTAAAATTTTAATTTTTGATAAATTTAATTTTTTTTTTTATTATATGATAAGAATAAATTATTGTTAAGAGTTAAGTTGTTTATTAGTTGAGATGTTTGATAAAATTTATTTAAATAAAAAATTAATATTTAATATTTTTATTTATGTAAGTGATTTAAAAAATAGTTAATTAACTGATAATTCAGTATTTAATAGTAATTTGTTAACAATGTGAATTAAAAATAAAGTTTTAAATTTGTTAAAAAATAAAAAATTTAAATTTTTTTATTGAAAACCAAAAAAGAATTCAATCATTCATCGAAGATTAAAAATATATTTAAATATAAAAAAAATTATTTAATTATCTCTTATAAAGATTTTTTTCAAATACATGTATTCTTGAAATTCATTCCGTCGATTACAATAACAAAATAACAGATTGTATTTACTGAAATAACATTATATATATTATGCTTATCAAAATGTGTAGTTCGAGTAGAGTTTTTTTGTGTGTGAAAAAAAAAACTTTGATGACATTTAAGAGATTAGCCAATTTTAAAAAATATTACTATTATATCTAGCTTTTACTTGTGATTTAATATGAATTTTATTTTTGTCTTAAATATATTTTTTATCTTAATAAATATTTAATTTTTATTTTTTTATATTTATTTTTTCTTAATAAAATAAAACTTTTATTTTTGATCTTTAAATTTATATAAATAATATTTTAAAAAGAAACAAAATTGTTTAGATAACACTTTAAATACAACAACAAAATTTTATTTTATTAAAGATCAAGAAAAAAATTAATAAAAATCAAACACAAAATTTAGATATTTATGAAGAATTAAAATTATTTTAAAATTTTTTTTGTACTAATATATTTTAAATAAATTTTTTATAATTAATGTGATATGACATAATTGACATATAATCTTATTTTTTAAATATATAATTAGAAAATTGAAGTCTAAGTCAAAGTGTAATAAAATGTTTTGTCAATTCCATTATTTAAAAAAATTAGACTTTAATTCTTGACTGAGATATTTTAAATTAAAAAAGAATGAATTATTTACATGTGTATAAACAATTCAAGTAAACAAAAAGCGTGTAACATATTATAAATTATAAATTATAGTGAATACGTGTGCATTAAATATGAGCATGTACCCTTGATAGCATAGACCTCAAAAGTCTAAACTGCATTACGTACCCTTAATAGCATACTTATTAATCGGTTTGATAGCATATTTATTAAATTGTAAAACTTCCCAACTAATTATATAGTGCCATAGTTTCCTTCAAGAGAATTTGGGTAGAAAAACTATAAGAGAGAAATTATTAAGTGATTTACTATCACAACGTATTTATAATTTTGAACAATTTTGATATAATATCTATTTAAAATTTAAGAAAAATTAATAACAATCATATGATATAGAAAATATTAAAAATCAGAATAGACATTAATTTAATAACTTCTGACTAAAAGGATAGAAGCAGCCATTAAGGGAGAAATTCCATATTATATTTTTGTGGGAGCATGCAGTTCATGACTTTTGACAAATGCAATTCAATTTTAGAATCCACCAAAAAGCTTAGGTGTGAATAGACAGATAGATGGATGATGGCATTCAAAAGAAAAGTAGTAAAATATTTATGTTCAACGCAAATGCTAAATAAATATATACTTTAAGTTTTATAATCTTTACTTCTCTTAAATTAATGCGTAATCAATAAAACGAGTTTAAGGACTAATAAAATATTTAGGTAAAATTTAAGACCGCATCTCTCTTTGACCTGCACAAACGCCGCCGTTTTATTCTCCCTTCCACATTATGAGCGATTATTGGACTTAAATTTGAACGACATTCTCATGTCATTCTGTATTTCTTATTTCAATTTATTTTATTTTATTGAAAACCAATGAAATCTTCTGCTAGATTTCAGTTCCTTCCTACAGAAATATTTCTTACCATGTACCATCCCTCTTATATTATATTATTGTCTTTTAAAAAAACCCTTCAAATTATATATAATATATAATATGCTTTCTTTTTTAAAATTTACATTAATTTCTCTTATAAAAAATATTAATTTAATATAAGAGAGAGTCAATGTAATATTTTTTTAAGAATTTTTTGAATTATACATAATATTCTTTCCTTTATAAGATGAGAAAAAAATTATATACTAACAATATAAAATATATTTATAATTTTTATATTATAATCATCATATATACAATAAGTTTGTTGATTTTTTAAAAGTCATATTAATGATAATTTATAATTGAACGACTGTGTAAAAAAATTTATATTGATAATGTATAATTATTAAACTCTTTTAAAATTTATATTAATTTATTTTATAAGAGGTGTTAATATAATATATAAGAGAGTAGTGATATAATATTTTAAACATTAAAAAATTAGTATAATATTTAAAAAATGTAAGTGTAATATTTTTAAATATTAAAAAATTAATATAAATTAGTATAAAGTTATGTTTGATCCTTTTTTTTTTTTAAGTTATACAAATAAAGCAAAATTATAATAAGTTATAAGTTAAATTATTTAGTTGATCCATAAATTATTTAAAATTTTTAAGTATATTTTTAAATTAATTTTTGAATTAAATATGTTATGATGTATTTTTTAATTAAGATTCTAGAATTTTTAAAAATACTAAAAATTATCATTTTCTTAGTTGTTCTATAATTAAATTCTAGATACATACTTTTTTAGTTTAGAAAATGTTAGTTTACAAGACAAATCAAGTCCCTAAAATATTTTGATGATGTAAATAATATATAAGTTTGATAATCTAAAGTAGACAAATGATTTGTTTAAGATTATTTGACATACCGTTTGTTTGAGATATCATTTGAAATGTGTAATCTATTCTAAATGTATTATGAACCGTCTAAACATTTATTTTACTTGCAGTTATTACATAAGGTCTTTTTGTTGATTGAATGTAAAGAATGTTTCAAAGAACAAGAAGAGAAGATATTAAAATGTATTCAAAAGTTTCTTTGTCACCTATAAAGTTGCACCTTGCTGCAATAAGAAAAATTAGAACATACAAAAAGTAACATGACTTCTAGAACTTGATAGGAGTCTATAAAAGGAGATAAACAGGTTATGTTATCATAAATTTGGTGACTAATTGATGAAAAATAATTAATATAATATTTAATGTTGATTCAGATTCCTTACCATTAGATGAAACTAGAAGATCGTTATGAGACAATAAATATTTGAAGACTTCACCTATAAATAGATGAAGACCTTGGATATACAATTAAAGAACGACCACATAGTTTTACAAGCTCCCAAGTCAAAAATTCTTCAATCCTTCTAAGTAAAAACCTTTGTATATCTATTAGTTTCAAAAAGCTCTCAATTGATTTGCATATTTGAGAGTTGGACTCTTTTTCTCATATTCTTGTTCATCTGTTAGAGACATCGTAGAGTCTTTTGAACTTATTTGTACGAACAACCTTAGACCTTATAAGGTTAAGTAGAAGTAGTTTGAGAAAAAAATACTTGTTAGCTTGAAGAGGCTAAGTCAAAGACTATTTGTTGTAGAGCCACAAATAAATTGGTAAAAGACTATTTGTATTCAATTTATATAACATTAAATATTTATAAAAATTAATTAATTATAATTTTAAGGAACAAAATAAATATGATAACAAATTATTTTTATAATTTATATTTTGGTACATTAAATTGTAATTAATTTTATTCTCTACAATTATGAATTTAATTTGTTCTATTAATTTGACATAATATTGTTGTGCTTAATTTGAGTTATATTGCTATAGTAATAGAAATAAATATTAAGTCAATTTTTAAGTTATAGTCATATTTTAGGTTTATTAATCTCATGTTATTCTAATTTATTATTTGTGGTCTTACACCACATTTGAACTCTTATAAGAAATAATTGAGAGATTTTATATTAGATATGTGATTTACTGTTTGTATTATTTATTTATTTATTTATTTCTATCCTTCTTTTATTTTCTTTTGGATTTTTTATGCTTTTAACATCTGTGTAATTTTTTCTTAGTTAAGACTTGAGTAATGATATTGGGAGTAGCAAAAAGAGTTTGAAAATGGTGAGTTTTTGTTATGGGTAACATGATAGAATGAAAAAACATGATTGTGATTTCGGACAACATTGATAAAAAAGACTTAGTGGTAGTATGACGATGTTATGCTGATTTTTTTTTTTAATGTTTTCTCTTTTTACTTTTTTTATTTTTCTTATTTTTCTTTCTTCTTCTTTTTTTTTAATTTTTTTAATATTTTTACTTTAATTTTTGGTTATATATAATGGACATAAAAAGGTGATTGTAAGTTCTTTAATAATAACTTACTTGTTTTTATTTTATATTTCATTATATTATTTATATCAATTTAATTTATTAATTTATTATTTTAATTTTATATATTTGTTATTCTTTCTCAATTTAACATTTAATTTTAATTTTACAAATAATCTTAATATTATGATGCTTAGATTAAATCGATGTAGTAATAAAATAGAGGATAATATGTGAATATTGTTATAAATAATTATAATATGTATGAATTTAAGACTATCAAATTTTATTTTTCAGCCAATATTTTTATTTATCAATTTTTAAAAAAATTAATACTTAAAATCATTGTATGAAAATTTTTTAAGTGTTTCATATATGATAGAGAAATATACGTTATCTAATTAATTATGAAATATACGTTTAATTATTCTATTTATCATAATTTTATAATTATTATTTATTATTATTGCATAATATTTGTTATCTCATTAATTCTTGAAGATTAAGAAAATGATGAATTATAAATTCTTAAATATTCTTACTCCATTAATCCATCTCATATTAAATTATATTAATTAAAAAAATTATATTAATTAATATAAAAAATTTATTTTAATTAATA
>JAMLFT010009012.1:0-13116 GCA_026544285.1 Pachyrhizus erosus | reverse complement strand
CAAAAAGAAGAATTTTAAGTTCTTTTAGATACTAAAATAATTATTTTTTAAAAGAAAAATACCAAACATAATTAATTATTAATAATAAAAATTAAAATATATTTTTCATAAAATTTACAAAAATTAAACAAAGGAAGTTAAGAAAAGAATTTATAGAAATTTATAGGAATTTTAGAAGTAAGAATAAGTATATAAAAAAATTAAAAATAGAAATGAAAATTAAAACAAATAAATAAAAGAAAAAGAAAAAAAAGGGAAAGAAATAAGAAAAAAGGAGAAAAAATTGAAAAAACGTGGGACGAATTTGATCCGTAGACGCAGAGGGGAGAGAGAGAGCAAGACACACACTTTGCCAACTGAGCTACTCCACGTGGGTAGCATTTTTAACAATTAAAACCATTAAGAGATATAAGAGCATGTGAGAATTAAAATAAAAAGGCAGAATATACAAAAGGGGGTTGGCTGGGACTCGAATTCACCCCCCTTAAGGCGCTTAGGAAAGATGAGGATAGTAAGTTGCCAGTGAGACTGTTAGACCCATCGCTGGTAACTTATGAAAATAAAATTGTTTTATCCTTTCCTTCACACGTCATCTTCTACAAACCGCCATGACAGCCTTCGATGGAGGTTCTGCAACTGTCGCTAGCCTAGGAAGCATAGACCTTGAGTCAGCAAGGCTATAAGCGCCCAAATACGAATAAAATAACCACCATGGGCGATAGAAAATGGCTATTAAAAGCCATGAACGTGAAGCTCCAATGGCAAAAACACAACCGAACTTCCTTTTGATCAAACTCCCTCTCTAACTCACCAAATTGCTTGAATCACTCCCATTAGTTTCGTAGTTTATCCAGAAACACATTGGGAGGAAGAAATTGAAGGAACAAGCTAAGAATGAAAAATTGTAGGGTCATCCAAGTCTCTATTAATGAAAAATTGAAGTTTCAAATTAAGGTAGGAGGGATCTTCCTTTCTTCGAATTTAGATTACAGAATTACTTTATAATATGCTAATTTGATTTTTTCAAAGTTTCATACTTTGAAACTCCACAATTCCCTAGAATTGAAAGAAAACTTTTTTGTTTCCAAACATAGCAAAATTCGATTTCAATTGACTAATTCAGAGTATATACTTTTAAATTGATCTTTGGGTTAGATTCGAATTAGCTGGAAGGATTCTGGGTAATTACATGGGCAAGAAACTGTACAAATTCAAAATGCCCAAATTTGAAATTACTGGTTTGAAATGTTGACCAGAGGTTGAAGAAGATAGAAAAATTACCAAAATGCCCTTCTTTCAAAATTTTCTTTTAAATTTACCCTTAATCTGTTTTGAGTGATTCAAGCCCCAATTGATCCTTGAAAATTTTAGGAATTTAACAGAAGGTAGTGTTAGAAGGAAACAACAGATTAAAGAAATTTATTTTTTAAAAAATTAGTTAGAAATAAATTATTTTTAATAAATTCCAAAAATGCCCCTACTTGAAGAAAATTTAAATTAAGGCCTAATTTGGTTATAAGAATTGAAAATCAACCTTATAAAACTTTCACAACACTGTCTAAGGTATAAATTCCACTTTTGAATTTTCAAAAATCTTTATGAATAAAATTATATTATAAAAATGACCATTATACCCTAGGTAATAAAATTACTTATTTTTGTCATTATAAATTTATTTTATGATCTAAAAATAATCTAAGTGCTAGGAGATGTAAGGTACTTTTTTTCCTAGAATCTTAAGGATAAAATCCAAAAGAGCAAAGTTGAAATAAAATTTTTGAGAGTTTTACTAAAATACCCCTATAAAGAAACAAAGAAAATTTTTAGTATTATAAAGATTAAATTAATATAGAAATTTCTATGATTATAGTCACAAATGAAATATTAAAAGCATCACAGTAAAAATAAGACAAGAAAGTTCTAAGAAATTTTGTAGGAAAAAGATTAAAATACCCTTAAATCTAAATTTCTTCATTAAATAATAATTTCTTCCTATAACTCTAACAAAAAGTTTAGGGAAGAATCCTAAAAGCTATATAGCTATGATAATTGAGAATTTAAGTTGAAGAATAAGGTTTCTTAAGAGGTATTTAATTAAAAAATAGTTGGATTACAAATCTAAGACTAATAAGTAAATACGAATTTTTGATATAAAACTCTAGTAAGTAAATTGATTGAAGAATGAGTGATAAGTAAACACCCTATTGGGTGAGAAAAATAGTAGGACACCATGAATTATAAAAGAAAAGGGAATTATTAAAATCTCAGCTTAAGAAGTGAAATGATCAATAAGTCTCCATAAATAAAGAGATCCCCTCTCAGACTAAAAAATAGACCAAGGCAATGGTCAAATAAAAAGAAATGAACAACAGGAATCTTTAGATCAGAAGATTCTGGGGATCTGGTACCTAGGAGACTTGATTGACAGAAGTAAAGGCAAATAAATAAAATGTGAGTGAGACTACAGAAAGAAGAAATGCAATGAGTTGACTATAAAAGGTATCTGAGGAATGTGTGTAGACTGTGGAAGTCCTTGAGGATGTTTAGGCACCAAGTTTGTGAACTGCCTAGATTAAGGAGTCACAAAGCTGGCTTGGTAATCCTGAAAAAGCAGAGTATTACCAAAGTTAGTAGAAAGTATCTAAGCCTTGTACGAGCTTTAGATATGTACTCCTGATTGTCATATAAAATAATTGCAACTCATGGACTTAATATTACGTTTCGCATAAGTCCTCAGGTATTAGTAGTAATGAGGCAGTGAGAGATCCTCAAAACGTTAGTAAATTATTAAATAGGACTCAAAACGGTGAGATTGAGGATAAACGATTTTAGGTACACCAATATTACATGTTTACTTAAGAATTAAAGATTCACTCCTACAACTAACCTTTTCAGGGAAAAATGTCTAAAGAATTTTGCCTGTTGTTTCACATGTGTATAACCCCCTTGTGTGGACGATGGATAAGGGGTTCATTATATCAACTGGATACCTACACTAGATATGTTTGTTTCACTTTCTTTCATGCAGCTCTATTTGCACCCACTTCATATGGACAAATAGACCTACCTATTATACTAACTCAGGTAGAACCTCAATGAGTCTCCGAATCGCCCCCCGATTTTCCCTCTCATCCCAGGAGGAGACGACCAGGCAACTATTCCTCAAGCTGCAATAGAAATAAAGTGGTCAGATATGCTCCCAAAGTTGACTCCTCCGACCTTTCGAAGATCTGGGAAATGAAGTTTAAAATTTTCCTCTTTTTAATAGTAATGAAATGCTTATGTAAACCTTTTGTCTAAATAATAAAGATAAGCTTATATATATGTTCATATTAGTACAAAATTTAGGTCGTTATAGATTGCTAAGATGAATTAGAGTTCTTTAACTCAAGAGTGTGATTGGGTTTGTACTTTTTGTCAATTATAATCACTTTTTGATTAATTCATCTATTTTGTCATTGACAACTAAATCTAGAACATTACTATCTCCAACAATCATGGTGTCAATTGTGGGAATTTTTATTATTGTATGATTACATAGAGGAATAAGAAAATACTTATTTTGTCCCTATTTATAAGACACTAACTAATCTATGCTTATTAAGAAAATTAGTTAAATTTAGATAGGGTTAAATATGATTTTAGTCCTTAAAAAATTACCTTAATTTGATTTTATTCTTTGAAAAAAAATCGTGCTTTTCATCCTTAGAATTTTTAAAATACCATAATTTAGTCGTTTTCATAACTTTGTTTAGAGTTTTGTTAAACTATGACCCAACTAACTTAGAATAACAGAATAAAATTCACATCTCTCACGAAGTTCAAGAAAACCAACTAGGTTATAGTTTAACATAAACTCTTAACTAAGTTAAGAAAAAGACTAAATTATGGTATTTTAAAAATTCTAGGGATGAAAAACATGAATTTTTTCTAGAGACTAAAATCAAATCAAGACAATTTTTCAGGGACCAAAATCATATTTAATCCATTTAGATATTAGCATTAAATATGCTTGTAGTTTTCCTTAAGATTATTGGAAAACTATTTTTCTTCTCCAATCTTCGTAAGAGAGAGAAAAAGACAATTTAGTAGCATTTAATTCTGAATTAAAATAAGTAAGGACATTCTATTAAAAAAGAATTAATGCATAAGATAATTGAAATGTAGTCTTATAAAAAGAGACAACAAATATTCAAATTTATGTCTTATAAATAAAGGCAAAGAGAGTATTTGTTTTGAATATTTAAAGATATCTAACATTAGTTACATCCTTTTTTGAACCCTTTCACCATTGGAGTTTAATCTCTTGGGAACATTATCATTAATGTCAACATTATTTTTGCCAAAATTGTTAGAAGTCTACTTGGAGTAACTATAACCTTGATCACCATCCTTGAGACAATTTTCTGATCAATATCACCAAATTATGAATCTTGACCTTAAGATCTAAACCCTAGCCATGATAGCCATCATTAATAAGGATTGTCATGAGTTTCAATTCTCAAAATAGTCATCTATGTGGCCTAACATACCACAAAGATAATTATATGAACTCAATTTGTCAAACTTGAATGTCACCTCCTTGGCCCCTCGAGGTTTTCTTATCTTTTAGATTTCTTCAACAACTTTCTCACATCTAGTAAAAACCTAATGCTCATGAAAGGCCTGTTAAATGTGGAGTTATTTTTATCATCGTATTTTAGAAATTCTCCAAGATAATTTCCAATGCTTGACCTACATCTTGAGACATAAAGCCAATTGACATATTATGGACTTGAACCTAGAATGGCATTGTGAATAATGGGACTTGGCTAGGGTCTTCTCTTTTTTGTATCACTCCTAATATTAGGAGATGCTTATATAATGACCATGGGCTTCAACGCTCTTTGGACATCTAGATGATAATAAATTTGAAATAATAAAACCCCAAGATTTATTTCATTGATGGGCACCATACACTCATCATACATTTTTTCTTGATTTGGATTTGAATAGTTTTATCTGTTAAGAAACAACCTACTAAACAAAGCTTGTAATCGATGCCTCCTACATTAATAAAGTCAAATTGCACTTAAAGATCTTCCTCATTATCCTCCAAATTTAACTTATCCATATTTAGTTGATCTATATGTGAAAAGGATAAGAAAGCCTAAGTGGAAAACCTCACAAAAGAGAACCTTTTTACTAGGGAGAGAAAACCTAAAGTTATTTGATTTATCGACCTCAATTGGCACTTGTTAATACATAATACACATGCAAATAATTACATAAGTTGATAAAATATATGTATTTAAAGTTGTAGTTAATAAAGTTAAATAAAATTATTTAAAATAATAGTTTGCATTCAAATCATATTTTGTAAAATGTGTTTTCACATATAATTAATGAATAATTATAATCATTCACCTATTTTCTATTATGTATAATTTTTATTGTATTTCTCTTTCTATTTCTCTATTTTTATCATTACATCATTTATTATGTAAAGTCCCAAAATCTAGTTTGTAAAACATGTGTTAAATATCCCCTTTTGTTTAATTTTAAAATATTTTCATTTTGTCTAATTGCGTGAACTATTTGAGATTGAAAGAACTGTGACAATTTTTTGTGAAGACTTTAAATTTTTTTATTTATTAATGTAAAAGTAGGAGAGTGAGATTAAATGTTTAAAACGGATCTTGATAACAAATACATAGAGTAAATAATGTGAACTCACAAATATCTATGTACTTAGAAAATATGAAATATAAAAAAATGAATGCATATATATTATTATTTATAAGAGTTTGAAATCAAATGAAAGAAAATATCCATATGACACCCTTAGACTATAATTCATCTCAACCTAGAAAAATAGTCAAAATACATGTGATAGAAAAAGCTAGATGACCAAATACATACAAAAAGGTTTGAGTCCTAGGTTTACTAGTAATTATTAAAAAGAAAACATAGACTCAAAGAAATCATCTCTAGCATCTAATCCTGTGTGTATGTCCATTGCGTTAAGTGTGGGTCTATAGGTCAAAAAATTTGAAAGATCTCATTGATAGATCCCCTAGGAAGTGATATCATCATGGTACTCCTCTAGGTCTTCCTTCATCTTGCTTGCCACTAACTAGCGTGCTCTTCTTGTAGCAAGAGTTATCTCTAGTACATCAGCCTCTACCTCAGATACCTTAGCCTTTGCCTCAAGTACCTCTACCTCTACCTCATGTATCTCAGCCTCTACCTCTAGCTTCTTTACCTTTGCCTCTAGCAACTCAGGCTCTAACTCAGGTTGCTCGAGTTCCTCCTCTGACACTAAATTGTCCCCTCAATAGAGACCTAAATCATCCTTCCCCTCCTTTCCAAGCTTCATATGGCTAGGCATCACTGGACGACCTCTTTGCTAGAACAAAGTCAAAGTGCAAGGTCTCATCCCTAAAGGAAAGTAGCATTGTGCTAATATAATAGATATCAAAGAGGTAGGAGTGTAAGCAACACTCTTGGATGTGTCGGAATAACCTCTAGGCACATAAGAGGATGAAGACTACGATGACGATATCTCAACAATCTTAATTGGCTTTACATGGAAAAAATATAGTGGCATAGGCTGAGTCCACCATAGAAAGAAGTCGAACATCTTAGGTTGTGTGTTTTTATCGTTTATCGGTGTTAGAGTGAAACAGAGATGATCCACGAAGTGATCTATGTCCCTAACTACGTCCTAGGTCCATTTTTGGTCATATCAATCAATTCACAAATGATGTTGGGGCTCTGCCATTTATACTTGTCCCTAACAAATAAATCAAGAAACACATAGACAACTCAAGAAAGAAATGCATAGACGATCAACCATATTCATGTGTTTGCTTAACACTCTAACTTGCAATACTAAAAATGTTAGTACTTAATTATTAAAATATTCATCATACTACCCAATTGCCACCAAAACTCCCAAAACTTAGTAGTCTTACAAATTTTGGAGGTTTGAATGGATATTGAGAGTACATCCTTCATTATGGTAGAATAGTAGGTTCTCACCAATAAGGATTAGACATCATAAATAGTTGGGGTTACCAACTTGGCTCATGCTCGTGTCACCGCTTGGTATCATACCCCCAAGGACATCTTGACCCTTATAATTCGCATATCAAAATACTGGTTTGTATTCCATTCATTATCTAAGGACTAACTCCTCAACAACTCATCCTCACTAAGATTATCCTTTTTCTGTCATTGTGGAAAAGGTTCTACTAACATAGGTATCGAGTGTGGGGAACTAACATACCACCCTCGAGGTCTCTTACCTCGAGTATGAAATGTTTCATAATGAAGGCCATTTCCTCCTTCACCCTCATCTAGTGGATAATGTCATTTTGATCACTACTTTGCTCCATTGAGCTATATACATAAAAAGATTCATCATTTGGAACATCCCACACAACTCTCTTATTCTTATAGTTTTGACATTTCGCCTCATACTCATGTTTATACACTTATTCTTGTAACAAAATCTCGATCCACATAGCATCACATTGTGACCGATCCACAACGCAAGCGAAACCATCTAATATTCTTTATTAAGTTTTATGTGTATCTCATCTCTCAATTTCATAATATCTTACCTTCTCGAGTTTTATGAAGATTAGTATGTTAGAAATATTATTTATTCCTAATTCACACTTTTTTTATTAGGATTTTATTATTTTCATTGTCATCCAAAAACGACTCACACTAGAATTAAGTTCTAGTCATCACAATTTTCTTGTTATAGGTTTTATGACTACTCATAAAGTAAACACTATCTTTACAACATTCCTCAAAACACGTAATAAAATTTACACACAATTCAATATGTCAGAATAACAATTTATCATATAATTTAACACAGAAAAATCAATTTTCATAAATAAAACACATATGCAGACAATTGTCCAAAATTTATGCTTTTTGAGTATCAAAATCCAAGGTCATAGTTAGAATATAATATTTATGTTATGAATGATGTTATACAATTTAATTTTAGAAAAAATCCAAGTTATAAAAATTTCTATAAAATTTTCTTTGTTTTTACTAAACAAAATGGGTAAAAATTTCACTAAAATTTTAAACACCAAAAGATCTTTTAAGCATAAAATTTTTATATATGACTCAAGATTATTTTAGTGTAATTTATGGAAAGTTGTAATATATTATGAACAAAAATCTACATAATTTTATAAAAGAAAAGAAAAGAAAATAAAATAATATACTTAAATGTTTTTCAAAATATCATTGGTCAAATATTGGTCCTTTTTTGGTCCTTCCCAACATTATTGTTAATTGGTTCTTTTTTCAATGTGTCGCCAATGCTGTTATTTTTCCAAATATATAAAATAAAATTTTTAATTCAATCTATGCTATTTTTGAAAAATAATTTACTAAAACACTTTTTTGGCAAAAAAAATTCACTTAAAACAAAAGAAGAACTTACAAAGAATTTTCTTTTGGCCTAAACCTAATCACTGTCCGACAACTAAGCTGAAAGTTTCATTAGAGTAAAAATAGAAATTAATTTCTAAATTAATATATTTTTATATATTCTGAGACATCTTGAATTCTATTTTCCATAACATCTTTTTGATATTTAAACAAAAATCTACAAAAATATTAAAAATCTATCAAGGTGACAAACTAAATAGTCTAGTGTTTTTCATTTTTCAGGGATTTCCCAAAAAGGATTGATGTTGTTCTTTTTACACCTTAAAGCTAACATACAGAACTTTCTAACAAGGTAAAAATTAAATCCTAACTTGCTTTTCATTGTTCCCAGTAACTAAATCTCTAAGGATTATTTTTTAGTGCCACAAGTTAGCATTTCATTCATTGCCAAAAACATTTGAAAATGATATTAACCTTGAAAAAATTATCAAAATACATGGTTAGAATGATAATTATGTCTAGTTTTTTAACATGCAAAAATAATTTAGTGGAAATGAGTCAGTAACCACATGTTCTAAAAACATCAAGCACTGTTAGCCCATAAAATGAAGTTGTAATGGATATCTTGCATGTTTGATTCAACCCTCTTACTGAGCTTATCTTCTAAAATCCCTAAAAGACCAAATGTGTGTTTGTGGTTATTGTTAATGAAAACAAATTTGAGGCTGATCCAACGACTGGATATTGAAATATGTTTAGAATAGTGGCACAAGCACATGCAAGAACTCAAGTTCTAGTCATGATCTCCCATTCTTTTGGCCAAATTAAAATAGAAAATAAATTTAGAAAATTCTAAAAAGCATTGGACAATGTACCCTTTGTACAAGGATCTTTATCATGACTTGAAAAATAAAAAATAAAAAGGAGAAGCAGACATGCAAACAAGCAAAACAAGCCAACAAATGCAACAATCATGATAGGATGAAAAAGAAAATGGTTTTTCAAGACATGCAAGTAAGTTTTGTGAAGCAAAATGGCACATCTAAAAGCTAAATTCAAACCATGCATAAATGTTGGCTTCCCAACTCAGTCAAGAAGCTTGAATCTACAACAAGAACTCATCCTTATCCAAGAGATTAGAAGAAGAGAGGTTGATGTTGGAAAGCTTGGAGTTGGAAGCCAAAAAGGAACCTGAATTCTTCTCTTGGTGCTTAGCCTAGTTCATGATTTGTTCTTGGAAACAAAGAATGCAAAGTTAAAATGCTAAGTGAATAAATAGGTGAGTGGAGAAGAGGTGTAACCATACATGTGAAGGAGAGGGAGTGGGGTTGGGCTTTTAAGGGAATAAATTAGATTAGATGTTTAATTAAGTTGATTAGATGTTAATGTGAAGTGTTTGTAACTTTTGAGTGGAGTTTTTTTGTGTGAGTCAGTTGTGGGGTCACCAGCCAATGGGCTACTGCCACTTATCCCTTGTAGGACCCACTTAGTCTAGAAGAATTTATGAAAAAGCATGAAATAAATCATTTTTAACCAATTTTTTCTGATAACACTACTTATTTTTCTCTTTTATTTTTCTTTCCTCAATACATGTGTTTATCTTCCTAATAGATATATTAAAACAATTAAGATTTTTTAATCAGATGAAATTTATATTTTATTTAATAAATTTTTACTGATGAGAGTTGATCAGTAAAATTTCATCAAAAACAAAATTGTCCAATTAAATTTTTACTCTCCTCTAATGATTGAAATCTTATTTATTTTATTTTATTAACTAAGATTAATCAAATATTCATTCATATAACTTTATTTGACAAATAAAATTAATCAAACAAATATATAACAAATGAAAAAAAAACAAACATCAAGAATTAAATTTTTAAACACATATGCACAACTATGTCTTAACAACTAAATAAAATTACTATTATCAATATTTATCCTAATAAATTCTCATATAAAATTTTTGACTATATAAAATTAATTTTAAAATATTATTTTTGGATAAATAAAAATAACTCGAATAAATTAATCTAATAAATATATAAATAATTATAACACACATATTACTGAATTAAAATTTCAAGATGTTATTTATTATTTTACATCTATGCGTCTTATTTCTTTGCATCTCTTATCTATCCACATGAATGTATCCTAAAGTGTAATGAACAATTATAACTACTTATATAGCAATATATTAATTAAAATTTTATTTAGGATGTAAATAAATAGAACATTCTATACATAAATACATAATTTCTCACATTATAATATTATCTCTTACATTTTGATTGTCATACGATTAATTGTTGGTAACAATTTGTCAACATTCTAATACAGCATGGGTAAAACTACTCCCTAATGATCCCATGCCCTTCTTGCCCGTTTGTGCATAAAAAAGTTTATAATGCATTTTTTTATGACATCTACCATCTATTTCTGCTTAACTATTCATTAGTACTTATCTTATATCTACTAGTTACTAAAATCATTAATGAACGGAAATAGAATTATACAGTGACATGATACTACATGTACTTCCAAACCAGGGCATTTGCTTTCATATAACATTTAACAAACATGCAAGGACATTATACTTTAATTTCAGTAGTTTATAAGCATCCTCGTACGCATATCTTATTGTTGGTACTACTATGGGTATGAGGAGCTATACATTCTATTTTAACATTAAATTTTATGGTAAGCTCATGGGTAATAACCACCGTGGCCACCACCTTCTCCACCACCAGCACCACCTCCATAACCTCCTCTATGTGCACCTCCACCACCATAGCCACCGCCGCCGCCGCCACCAGAGCCACCACCACCACCTCCAGCTGCTCCACCTCCATATCCTCCACCTGATCCTCCACCACTACCATATCCGCCTCCATAGGCTCCACCGGCACCGGCACCACCACCGCCACCCCCGCCACTTCCACCCCCTCCTCCATATCCACCACCATGCTCTCCACCATACCCATCACCAGCTCCACCTCCTTCACCACCTCCATACCCTCCACCAGCACCTCCAGCACCGCCTCCTCCGCCTCCTCCGCTGCCTCCTCCGCCACCGCCGGCATAGCCACCCCCATGTGCTCCACCTTCACCATACCCTTCACCACCTCCTTTACCAGCCCCTCCTCCATATTCTCCACCAGCAACACCGCCACCACCTCCACTTCCTCCACCACCACCATGGCCACCACCACCAGCCCCGTATCCCCCACCTGCACCCTCACCACCACCAGCTCCGTATCCCCCACCTGCACCCTCACCTCCACCAGCTCCTCCTCTATAGCCACCTACACCATGGCTTCCCGCGCCTCCATATCCTCCACCTCCACCAGAACCTCCACCACCACCATAACCTCCTACACCAATCTCACCATGGACACCTGCACCAATGCCGTGATCTAAACCTATGGTGAGGAGTGTTCTGGCGGCGGAGCATATGCCTACACCCAATAACAACGTGAAGAAAACAATGCTGAGAACTTTGAAAGTACCCATATGGGCAAATGTTGAAGTCCCACACTGAGTATTTAGGAATTATGAGGTGGGTATATATATGAATGGCAGTGGGCCATTCCGGCGCAAAAGAGCATTTTTGTGCGGTCCGACTTAGCAAAATGATCGTTAAGAGTAAACCTTACTGTTCTACTATGGAGCACCTTAAAATTTGATTTCTTTATGCGGAGCCTAGCTAAGGAGAAATTTGTGTGGTCCATACCTACTAGTGTGTACAAGGAGAAATTATTATATTATGTAATTTTGATTCATGTCAATGTAACACATTACTATATTTTTTTTAAAATAATGTTTCGATCTCAATAAAAATGGATTTTTTATTTATTTTATTTTATTTTTATAAAATTTAAAATTTTTTATTTTAATTTCAATCATCAAGTAAAAATTAAAAATTTATTAACTTATCACGTTATTAAAAAAATTAACAAAATATTTTTATATAATTTTTTTATACAAAATAATTAATAAAATATTTTAAAATATAATTTATTAAAAAATATATATAATTATCATACTAATTTGTTATAATAAATTAATTGATTATAAATTATTAATTATTGTATTTAATTAATAGTAGAAACTAAATAAAAAAATTTAAATTTTAAAGCAATAAAATATAATAAAATATAAAAATTATTTTATAAGGATCAATAAATCATTTAAATTTTAAAAAATATTATATATCACATGAAACTTATTCAACACTACATAATTTGAAAATTATATATAATAAATTTTCTGCTCATAGTGAATCTTTCCATGACGTGTAATTGTATTTTCCATTTTACCATATACTTAATAAATCTCACATATAGTCCCAAACCGTACAATTATTTAATAGTGATACTAACTAAAAGTATTTAAACATCAAATATTTTATGAATATCAAGTTATTTAATTTAAATATATTTTAAATTTTATAATATAATATTTTTTTAGTCCTTATAAAATTATTATTTTATAAGATGATCCTTGTATTTTTATTATTTTAGCTTTTATTATTTATTTTTAATCCTTGTAATGAATTTTAAATTTTTATCCTTTTAAAATGATCATTTTATTATAAATATTAAAATAAAATATTAAGGACTAAAATTAAAAATAAATTTTAAAAAATTATTTCTTAAAAAATAATTTTATAAAAACTAAAAAATATTTCAATAGATAAAAATATAT
>JAMLFT010009011.1:0-13118 GCA_026544285.1 Pachyrhizus erosus | reverse complement strand
AAATTTTTAATTTAGATTCTTTCATTTTTAATTTACAATAAATATATATATATATATATATATAAAAATGTATAATTGATAAGAAACTAATTTTAACTTAAAAAATGACAAATATATTTTTTAAAAATTATAATAAAAAATGAACGGAGGAAATATATAATATTTACTTATTAGAATGATTGTTATATTCATAAATGTTTGAGTTTGATAAAATTGTCTCGCATGAGTTTTAAGATCTATCTTAGTGCAGCAAACTGAAGGTGAACTCACTGTTCACAATCTCATCTTAGAAGCCTTGTATATAGTAGGAGTTGATTTTGATTTCCTTGTACAATTTTGGATTAGTTAAACTTCAGAGGTTGCGCAATCTTTCATATTTTCTAATCATTTTTAGTTTTAATTTTTTTTAGTTTCTCAAACTCTACTTCTGATACATATTTCTACATGTTTCGTATAATGTCTTTATATCATAAATTTATATTCTACTCTTGAAAGAGAGTAATTTTATGATTTTTCTTATTAATTAATGTTTCTTCTTTTATATTAAATATCTAATGTTATTTCTATTTACAATTTTTTATCCGTTTCAAATATTATTAATCTAGTTTAAATTTAATTTAATTTTAAATTTGAAAATTTGATGTACTGTCTAAAATTGAAAATATTTTCTTTTTAAATAAATTAAAATTATTATAATTTTAATTAATATTTTTTTAATTTAAAAATAAATAAATTTTGACACATTACCAATACAATTTGTATGCCTTGATTCAAATAATTTATGTTTATAAGTTTTTCAATTTAAAAATTTTTGTATCTTTCTTTTATTTTATTTATAAACTTATTTAGGCTTAGCTAAGTTTTCAATCTTATAATATAACTATATTATGGTTCTTATAAATTATTTTTTCTAGTTTTGGTCTCTTTAATATTTTATTTTAGGATAATTTTTTTTTATCTCTATAAAATATTTTTTTTTTTGAGTTTTTAAATTTTTTATGACATAATAATAACGTTGATAATTTATTGATTTGTCGTGTCATTAAAAAGTCTCACAAGACAATCATATATATATATATATTTATAAATTATATTTTTAAATTTTTAACCAATTGATTTAATGTCATCAATTATTTTAAATAAATAAAAATTTAAAAACACAATTTATCAAACAAATATTATATGTAACTACCATGTCAAACTCTTTAATGACGTTGACTATTGATATTGTTGTTTCATCATCAATTAACATTATTACTTAATAATATAAACTAAAATCAATGAGAAATTACATGACTAAAATAAAAATAAAAATCTTTAAATAACTATATTTAAAATCATTTTATTTTATAAGGACCAAAAGGTTATTTAAATCTTTATTTTATTATTTTGATCATCATTGTTGAAATAAACCATTAAATATTGTAAAATTGTCTCATCAACAACTTATTTAATTACTACATCAATGACCTATTTGGCATGTCATATTAACAACTCACTTAAAAAGTCATATCAATAATAGAATATAATTAGAGGGATTAAAACAAAAATTGAGTATATTAGATGAGCCAAAACAAAATTAGGTGTATTTATAGGGACTAAAACATAAATTGAGTATATTTAAAGGGATTATAACACAAATTGGAAAGATCTTTCATGAACAAAAATTCAAAGCTCTAACTCTCTACAAACCTACATACAGTCTTAGCAGTTCCAACATAATAAGCACATTGCCCTCCACACAAGTCAAAAACAATCAAGCACACTAAAGTTGAAAGTCACACCCCTTGTAACTTTCTACAAACTCATATCTAACTGTAGTAGTTCCATCATAACAAGTTCATCACCTTCCACATGAGTCAAAAGTGATCAAGTACACTAAAATTGAAAGTCACATTTGTTACTTAAGTGAACCATTCCACCAAACCATGGTTCATCCAAATCATCATGAACTATCTTCTTGGCTTACATAGACCTAATCCACAAAATAATATATATGTTAGGTGGGTTAAATGGGTTTGATCATAAATATATAGACTAAATTATCAACCCACATTTATATGGGATAATTTTTGTTGGACTTAACCCATACAACCTGCATATTACATTTATATGGATATTGGTTTTGACCAAATGGTGTTTTGTTAACTCATGTGGAAGATAGTCAATTGTTATGTTGAAATACTAAGGTTAGATGTGACTTCCTCGAAGGTTTGAGTTTGAATTGTTGTTTATGTGAGTACTACATTTTGTTTACATAATATTAGGTTGACTCATGTGGAAGATAATGTGTGTGATGGAAGAACACTAGAGTTAGATTTAAGTTATGAACATTCATTTTATATGAACAGTGATTTTTGCCACATAATACTAAGTTAACTTGTATGGAAGATGATGTGTTGTTATGATAAAACTACTAAAATTGGATGTTGATTTATAAAAGGATAGAATTTTAAATTTTTTTTTCAAGAAGGGTCTTCTCAAATTATGTTTTGATCTCTTTACATATATTCAATTTATGTTTTAATTCTTATAAATATACCTCATTTTTGTTCCAATCTTTCTAATGTACCTAGTTTTTATTTTAATCCTTTTAATTATATAATTATATTTAATTTTTAAGTTAGTATATATGTTAACATAACATATTTAAGACAATTACGATATACTTAACAATTTATTGTAATGACAATGAATAAAATAGTATAATAAAATATTAAAAATTAAAAAATATAAAATAGGTATATTATATAAATTTAGAATATATTTTAGTTTATATAAAATTATATAAGCATTTTTTTTGTATAAATTTATATTTTTTAATTAATATTTTACAACTATTATTAAAAAATATTTTTAATTTAATAAATTAACTAACATTTTTTAATCAGAAGTTAGTTTTTAACTTTTATCTAACTTCCCAACTTTGATCAATTTTGTCAATCCAAGTCTCCCTTTTCTGTCTTTTTTTCGTACAAAATAAAGAATAAAATCTAGTCAATGATCACATTCTTGTCATTTGTCATTTAAAGTATCAAATCAAACAAACCTTTAAAATTAAATAAAGTACAATTCGTGAGAAATTTAATTCAGTATTCTAATTTCTTCGAATAAGAACACTTCTCACTATTTTAAAATTTTAATTCAAATTAGGTTTTATTATTTTATAGTTAAACTAGTTATTTTTTTAATATAGAAAGTTTTATTTTAAATTAATTGAGACATTAATGTAACTCACAAGATACTCTTTAAAAGTTTTTTTATTTACTTTTTCTAATAATCAGGGAAAGATATACTTGGTAGAGTTTTGAAACAACTACCTCAACAAAGTTTTGATTTTTTTTAACATAATAAATATATATAATTATAAATTATTCTCAAATTTTAAAATATAGTATAAAAAATTACTCTATAATATAAGTGTTATCTCCTACAAATTTATGTATTTGAATATGTTCTCCATAACATAAAATTTCCGAATTCATCATTGTTGACAAAACCTAATTCTATATATTGAAAAATTAATTAACTTTTTTATTTTTCATTTCTTTCAAATCTACTTCTTAATTCATATTTCAAATTTAATTTGATTTAATTGTACAAAAATTTATTTCTCAAGTATGTCAAATTATTTTCTTTTATCTTATCTGTATACCTGTTTTTTTAACTGTTTATTTCTTTTAATTTATCATTTTTATTTTTTCCTAAATTCAAATTTTTATTTTTCTTTAAATTTAATAATTAAAAATATTTTTATTATAATATAAATTATTTATCATAAATCTAAAATATAATTTTATATTTAAAAATATTTACTTAATACAAATTTTTGTTATAATATAATTCATATATTTAAAAAGTATTTATTTATTATCAATTTTAATTATATAAATATAAGTATTTATTATGTATATAACATACTAAAATAATAATTTTAGACTAATATGTCTCTGAATGATACTGAATTCAAATATCTTAAATCAGATTTCGCATTTAAATCTTTTAGATTGAAAAAATCATAATTAAAGAGAGGCTCTTTTAAAAGTAATAAATGTTTTACATCAATATCATAGAATAAAAAAATACTAATCATAGAACAAAAAATACCTAAAAGCATCTGTCCTGTTTCACAAAATAAACAAAATCCTACATTGATAAATTGTGAAAGTTACAGCAAATGGATTTACTCCTAATTGAGGCTTTATACACAATTTTAGATATATGTTGATTGGCTAAACTAATTTGAGCTTCCCTGTCTTGATCAAGCTCGTGAAGGGATAAATGAAGGGAATCTTCAATTATGCTGAAAAATTATTACCTCATCAAATTATGTTAAGAAATTATGACTAAGTTTTGTACATATCAACTGTTTAAACACTTAAAAAAAAAACGTTTAAACATTCTACTTGAAAACTGCAAAATATTAGCTAATCTAATAACTTGTTTTCTTTTAAGAATTATATACTAAAAATATAAAATAATTTTACATTATCATTTAATTATATATTATAAAATATGATAGTTTTATTAATTTTAAAAAAATATACAATAATATTATAAAATAATTTTATATTATATTTAATTACAAATTATTATATATATTAAATCTATTAATTTAATTTTTATAATAATTATCTTAAAAATTATATTAACAACAATTTATGATTAAAAATTATTTTATTAATATATAACCATTAAGCTCTTATTATAACTATCTTAAAATAAAGTATATCAAGGATAATCTATGATTTAATGATAATGTTAAATTATTTTATATTATTAATATATAATTATTAAACTTTTTTTCTTAACATCATTGTAGTTTTGTAAAAGACAAAACAATTCGCTTTCGTCCAATTGGATTAGGAAAGCGTGTTACTAGAATTGGAATTTGTGCAATCGTGATTTAGCCGTAAAACAAATTTGTTATAAATCAACTCTCATCAATATTTTCATATTCAATTCAACTATAATTTTTTTTATTTCATTTTTTTTACCTACTTTATTCTCTTTTTTTTTTCATTTTGTATAACTACTGCTTTTTTTTTTCATTACATAACGTTTTACATTTATAGCATTATCTTTTTTTTTATGACTGTAAGCATTCAAATAGTGTCAAAGCATCATTTTGCTATTTAATTTAGCCATGAATTAGTCTAAGGTTGCCAATGGCTGTCATTCTTTAACATATCCTTTTATATAGAATCATATTCACTCGCACGGGTATAAATCTCCTAACATGACATTTCTTCTCCTCTGTTAAATTTGTTGTCATATCAAATCTAATATATCGTATATTATAATAATCATAGATAGCTATTTATATGATCAAACTAAACATCATCTGATTATAAAGCTGATGATCTGAATTGAAGACTAGGACAATCCCATCAGAAAAAAAAAAGTGGCAATGAAAAAAAAAAAGAAGGAAGAAAAGTAGAAAAGGTACTGGAATTATCCAAGTGGGGACAAACTATACACCAATCAATTAGCAAGGGAACAGTCCAAATGTCAACCAACAAGGTCACTTCCCAGATGAAAGAAAATTTGAAGGTAACCCAAAATCTTATTAAAACATCTAAACATAGAAATCCCCATAATTGTTATTAGTCACAATGAATGCTGAAAAGCATCTGATTACAATTAGTAAAAAGATAGGTGGGGAAGTGAGAATCCATTTTTTGTGGCTTCCGGAGAAGAAGAATAACATAATTCTTTACTTGAGAATATAATATATGGGCTTTAATCTAAGTAATATTCTCATTCCAAAGAATCTTTGAAACTTTCCTTTTCCCTTCTTTATTTTTCCCCCTTTTCCCCGCGAGGAATAGCATTCCGTGGTCATTTCTCGCTTTTCATTTCAATCAATGCCAATATGCCATCATGTGTGCTCAACAAAATCACAGCCAGTAACCCTGTCAACAAATAGTTGTGCTCATGATTGACCATTTAGTCCACAAGTTGATTCTCGTTGTATTCTGTGCTTCTTATTTCAAAGCTTCTTCTAGCACTCAAAAGTGAATCCATCTTACGTTAATGTAACATGTAAAAAAATAATGAAATAAATATAACCAAGAATAAAAATTTATGTCCCATGTCATAGGTGGGACATTACCATATTGTAAGATGAAGCCAATTGGATACTACTAGAAAGAGATAAGTACTCCTCGGTTCTGTACAAGCACATACTCTTTAAAGATGCGAAAGACTTGAAAGTAGTAAGGACAGTTTGACAGCATCAAGTAAAGATGGCTATCAATATGGAAAAAAAAAACGGTTCCATGCAAGAACGAGCATGATATCAAAGCTGCCAAAACAAAGTTATGCCATAAATGGATTTGGTTTTGAAGACTTTACAGCTTTCTGTGATTATCTATATACGAACTCAAACAGAATCAAAGCATGGTTTCAGCTAAAAAGAAATGACATGAAAGTTGTAGCAACAAATTTTCTATGTATGGTTACTTCTGATTACATCAAACAATCAGTCATCATTGCATGGTCAACAATGATATAAAATTAAACATGCAATGCAAAACTAAGACTTACACCAATTGGTAGATAGAAGCAATACTAAAAGGTGAACGTAAAGGTTAGTTTCCTTTATTCTCTTCCAATAACAACCTCGTTTTGATTTTTTTATGCTTATGTTCCTTTTCATTGTCACCTGAGAGTATAATATTAAACACCTCCCGTATTGTTGCGATGGGATACATTCTAATTCTATTTTAAGAAAAAGTAGACCTCTTGAGTTACATGAAGAGTTATGATAAGTGTGTTTATATTTATTTTTGATGAATTTTAAAGTCTTGTAGTAGTGCTCAAGACAACAACTTCAAATAAATGCTCTTGCCAAGTGGTTATATGAAGTCCATCTAAGGAGCAAATTCGATATCAAGACGGAAAAGTACCAAATCAATCCTCTTGCCCAAATTATTCCAATCCACATGCAAGAAAACTACTTAGGAACTCAGCTTTAACTTTGTCCAAAGTCTCTCGGGATTCTCCTGGCCGCATTAAATATTCTCAAAAATCATAATCAAGAACAAGAACAAGGAGAAGTGATATCAAGATACTGTTCAAGGAATCTTTGGTTTGGTCTAAATATTTTCTTGGTTTCTATAAGTTGTCCTTAAAATGTTCATCTTACTGACCACTTTAGCACCTGATGAATTGGTATCATTAAATCAGATACGGTTTACAAATGACCCTCTACTCCAACATTTATGTGATGGCAAGTTGTTTTCTGTTTTATGACTTCTTATAATCTAATTTATTCTGTATTAGCTGTTAATCATATAAATGTTCTTGGTAGAATTTTAATCCCCTAGTATTACACCACTTACTCTTACAGTACAGTGTACAACACTACAATCTTTCTTTCCAATTGAAAAATGGAGATTTGCATGCACTAGACACATGCATTGCCTGTGGAAAGCGTGGCTTTAATTAAAACTGAATCAGATTCTAATACATTTTCTAATTATTTTCACAGTGGTTTAGCATGGTATATGCCATTTAGTGAAAGGAAAGTTCCCCGTGGATAAGAACAAGTGTATATAGGAAAAAATTAAAAGTGCATGTGGTAACATAAGGAATGACAAATGTACCTATTCTTACAAAAGAATCAGCTACATTAACCATAGTACAAGTCAAGGGCAAGGTAAGTGGTCCTATGCTGTAGTACTGTATTTAACCAAATGCAAGTATAAAAGCAAGTACAATTCTTCTATCTTTCCCTTTTTATTAGGTCCCGCTTGCTTAGGATTCCAGAGGATGGGGCCTGCGTTTTTGTGCCAAAGAAAGAATGAAAAGTTTAGGGTCCATCTTCCTTATATTTTAAACGGTGCAGGCTGAATAAGTACCAAACTTATTGAAGGAGACAAAACAGAACGTATTCTTATTCTATTCCTTACCTCCAAACAGTTCCATGAGAAGCATCTTCCCACAATTATTTTTAACCTTCCTTTACATGTCATGGTGCTCTAGTCAATGGAATCCTTCATCTGTAGTTCTCCATATATAATCAATTAAGGCCTTCCTTCATGTCTTTGTCTGCAAACTTCACCAAAGATAACATTAAGCCAACCCCATATATCATGCTACTAAAGAATTATGTACATTAAGAAAGGACTTGTAAAACGGCACCAAGATCGCAGTGTGGAACAACAGATTTAGGCTTCTAAGTTCTAAGAATCTTCCTCTAGATAAAAAATAATGGCTGTTCCAAGTCGAGAGGGATATCAGATTCCCCAGAACCAAGTCAGAAAAAAAAAAAAAAGGAAATACTCCTTCAAATGTGAGCATATGATTCCCACTTTTACCTGGCAAACGAATAAGAATGCATATTGGGTTAAAATTTGAAGGATCAATTCTGGAACCTAATGCAGTTTGGAAATTGATATTTGCATATAAGTATATAACTTTTTATACATATCTAAATATTAAAATGTTTTGATTTATATGCAATTCCTGCACAGGAAACCCATAATGTGTGTGGATGAAGGTTGTGCATGGAATAAATAAATAAATTATTTCCAAAATTTTATTGCAGAGGAATTCAAATGGACAGCACTATCTGAGAATGGAAAATGGAACTAGAAAATAGGGTCCACTAGTGAACAAAAGTAGGAAGGAATAATATCTATTTCTCAGGTCACCGCACATAAGGATTAAGTTGGGTTTTCTATTGGTTCTATCCAAGATTCCATTGGATTACTAGCTTCCCTCCAGCTCTCATATAAATACCAGGTTCAGCATGCTTTTCACTGAAGAGAAGTGTGTATAGGAGAAACAAGACAAGCACAACAGGCATTCAGAAATTCTCTCATTTGTTAGTATCAGGACTAGAAACAATTAACCTTGAAAATAAAGCTTCATCTAGTTTCGTCTTCTAGAGGTAGAAAAGTGATCAACAGAATACACAAGTCATCAGGTAATTATACAACTGGTCTTCAGCACTGGGAATTAAGTTGTTAGTTTTTATATGTTGGGGTGCTTATAAGTGACTTTTGTAGGTGGGATGTACCATCATCACCAACACCAAGGAAAAAACATTCATTCTTCTTCCAGAATGCCAATCCCCTCTGAGAGGCACATGTTCCTTCAAACGGGAAATGGGTCTGGTGATTCTGGACTTGTACTTTCAACTGATGCTAAGCCTAGATTGAAATGGACACCAGATCTCCATGCCAGGTTTATAGAAGCAGTCAACCAGTTAGGGGGAGCTGACAGTGAGTATACACATCCACTTGTGGATCATAAAATTTTGAGGATCATAGAATTTGAGTTCAATAATGCAAATTACAATCTTTCTATTGCAGAGGCAACTCCAAAAACAGTAATGAAACTCATGGGGATTCCGGGGCTTACCTTGTATCATCTAAAGAGCCATCTTCAGGTAAAAATCATTAGTGATCTGTATTACAACACTTTGGTAATAAGATTCCATTTATTTTATGCCTTTCATCTTCTGTGCGCGAATTATTTCATCAGTACTTGCAAGCCATTTGAATTTTAGTATCTTTCTGCCTCCCGAGTTGAGAATTAAACATAGTTTTTGCTAACCAATATACCTGAATTATCATTTCATTGAATATAAATTTTATTCTTCATTTAAGACTCTCACACCATACGAGTTAGAAGGAGGATGTTATGCATTAAGAAAATTGCACGTCGAATTTGCTTCCTTTCCTCTCTTTTTTTGGAGTTGTCATAAATGTTTTTCCTACACTATTATGTAAACAATTGTTATCGTTAAAAGATGATATAATGTGTATAGAAGTCATGCACAAAGCATGATCTATCCCTCCTTCACCCTAGTTTATTATATTCGTAAATTTACCTCATTGTGATCTTGAAATCATTAGTCTCAGGTTTCAGACCTTGTAAGTTGTAATTGATATCCTATACTTTTGCTAAATTATATACCATATACATTAGTAAAGTTATCCTGTCTGATGTTTCATAGAGATCGGGAAATTTGTTGTTTGAAGAAAAGTTCATATATAACATGCACTAAGCCACAAACCCAGAATCAATTTTCCATCTAAACTTGTCTGGTGCAATTACTGATCTTTTCCTTTTTGTCAATAGAAGTATAGATTGAGTAAGAATCTGCATGGACAAAGCAACAACGTGACACCAAAAATCAGTAAGAAACCAACCTTTTTTCATTTTTCTGATCTACTAATGAACCAGAGAGCTGTTTTTGATGGTTAAACTTACCTTGCCAGCAACAAGTGCAGCAACTGGGGAGAGACTTTCTGAAACCAATGGAACTCACATGAACAAATTAAGCCTTGGACCACAGGCCAACAAGTAAGAAAAGACTAACATTTTTCAATACTTCATGTAATCTTGCTAGACATGAACATTCTATTGCTTAAATATTTTATAGTTATACTAATGTTCAATGCCTTTTTGCCAGAGATTTGCATATAAGTGAGGCACTGCAGATGCAAATTGAGGTGCAGAGAAGGCTCAATGAACAACTTGAGGTGAATCTTAGTAACAACTTACTATGCATGCATTTTCCATCACATAATTATAAGAGAAAATAGTCTATGCATTGATCCTATAAAATATTTTTACATTGTTATCAAATTACAAACCGTCATGTATGCATAGAATTTAAACACTTATATTAAACCAGTGATCTGTCCAAATGGTAGGCACACAGCTTTTGGCTTTTTAAATTCCAAAATTCTTTCTCAAATTCTTACAAATTATCCTGAAACCTTTCAGGTACAAAGACACTTGCAGCTTAGGATAGAGGCACAAGGAAAATACCTTCAGTCTGTGTTGGAGAAAGCTCAGGAGACACTTGGCAGACAAAATTTGGGAATTGTAGGACTTGAAGCTACCAAAGTTCAACTTTCAGAGCTGGTATCCAAAGTCTCATCTCAGTGCCTTAACTCAGCTTTCTCAGAGCTGAAGGATTTACAAGGATTTTGCCCTCAGCAAACACAAACCAACCAGGCAAACGATTGTTCAATGGACAGTTGCCTCACATCCTGTGACAGATCACAAAAGGAGCAGGAGATTCAAAATGGCATAAGACACTTCAACAGCCATGTATTCATGGAACAAAAGGAAGCCACAGAACCTCCCAACAACCTTAGGAACTCTGAACTCAAGTGGTGTGATGATGGGAAAAAGATGACCTTCCTTACCCCATTGAGCAAGAATGAAGAAAGAAGAAACTATGCTGCTGAAAGCAGTCCCAGCAACTTATCTATGTCCATTGGACTTGAAAGAGAAACAGAAAATGGAAGCAGCATGTATCCTGAGAGACTAATCACAGAAAGCCAATCAGATGGTGAGTTCCAGCACAGGAACAGAATCAAGACAGAAACAATGAAACCAGTGGATGAAAAAGTTTCTCAAGATTATAGGTTGCCAGCTTCTTACTTTGCAGCAGCAAGATTGGACCTGAACACTCATGGAGACAATGAAGCTGCAACCACTTGTAAACAACTTGACTTGAACAGATTCAGTTGGAGCTGAGAAGACACTGAAAAAAAAAAATGTTATGCTTCTTCAAAATTTGATTCAGCATAAGAGGAGGATAGTAGGAACAGTGTGTTGTTAGTTACTACAATACAATTTCAGCTGCTCTTTCTTTCAACCCAACAAATGAAATAAGTTGCAACAAGAAGATCGTGATCAATTTGTAAACAATTATTAAAAAGGAGATAGCTCCAGCAACATACGGTTTTATTTTAGTTTATTCAAAATTCAAGACATCATCCAAAGAAGTGTGTAACATGCATTAATTATTCTTGAGACCAACTTCTATTCGAGTTGAAAACTAAAATGACACTAATATATACAGTGGCGTTAGTTTTACTTTAAGCATCACACGATGCATGTATATAGCAATCATAGGCTATTTAAAATTCTGAACTGCTAATGTTATGCACATGTATACGTGAAACAGTCATGATCTAATGTAAACACTGAACGCCCCATTGGAAACATATTAATTGCTTGGAAAGAAGGATATGAGGTGACTATGAGACTCTACAGGCACAAAACTGCAATAGCTGAAATAATTGATCCATAAAAAGTCTTATCATAAATGAAACGATGGGTTCCACGAGTTTCAAATGTTTGGGTCAATTCGTCATGTTGCCAACATCATGCTGTGTATGAATAATTGCCAACATCATACTCATGTTACACAGCCACACTTAATTAAGGATACCTAGACAATAAATTATTGACACATTGTTAATTGATAATTCGTTAAGAAATTATTGGTCTATCACATCTAATCTGAGCATTCCAAAATTGTGTAAGTATTTTCTTAATTTAAAGAAATGAATAGATAGAATAATAAAAAAAAACTTATTTTATTCTCGAAAATTATCCAAGTAGGCCTTAACAATATTAATATCGATTTAGTCCTTCAATTATAAATTTAATTACCTATTTAAATGTACATAGAAAGTTAAGATCAATTAAGCTCGATATTCATTAACAATAATGACATCAATTTAATTCCTCAATATTATGACCTTTACAAATAAAAGTAATTTTGATATTATTTTATGTGATTGAGAAATCAAATTGAACTCAACTTTTTATGGACCAAAATAATTACATTTTTATTTTTAATTTACACAGTAAATCACCATTTCAACTAAAAAAATGACATATTTACCTAAAAACTTATATTAAAAGTATACATTATATGCTCAATATTACTAACTTTCATTTTGTGTATTTACTCTCTTGAAACACGGCACGTTCAATAATTTTTTAACTACATTTCTTTTATTTTAATTCATTCTAATTTGCATGTAACAAAGTTTGGTTTAATTGGCGTATAAAAGGATTTAATTTATACAAACAAGTGTATTGACCGGAACTGTTTTTTTTTTTTTTATCAAGATAAAAACTTATAATAAATGTGTTTAATTAAATTATATTTATATAATAAATGAAAATTTAAAGAGTCCTGCAATTAATTGATGTTTTAAAATTTTATTCTTTTAATTATATAAATTTTAAATGAGTAGCATAATTGCATAGATATGTAAAACAAATTGCCTTGCAATTATATATGTAAATAAATCATTACAGTTAGCATAGTAATAAGAGTTTAAATAATA
>JAMLFT010009010.1:0-13118 GCA_026544285.1 Pachyrhizus erosus | reverse complement strand
CATAGTTACACATTTTACTCGTCAAATATTATTATTTTATAAATTTTATCACTTAATTTTTTTTTTATATTTTATCATCATATTTTTTAATTTTATATAATTTATTAAATGTATAATCAATTATTGACGAATGTAACGTTGTTCTATTACAAAATTTTGAAGAATGATATCATTTTATTACCAACATAATAATAAAATATACGAAAAAAAATTTAAATAGTAAAATATAAGAAAATAAAAAAATAAAGTAAAATAGGCAAAAAATAAATAAATTTGAGAGCAACTCATTAAATGAAAAAATTTTAAACTAATTATTAAGCATTATAAAAGAAATATGAAAAAAATGAAATGAATAAAAAAAACATTATGAAAGAAATATTTTAGGAGTAGAAGAATATAACAAAATTTGCTTGGGTAAATACATACACCCAATAGAAACATAACAACTATAGGATGGTGACATGGTTATAAAGATGCGTCACGACAATGACAAAAAATGTCGACACTTGAAAGAATGATTCTTGGTCTTCATCATTAGACGTCGTAGTTCTAAATGTGAATGTAGACAAAAGATAACTGAATATTATTGGATAACACATATACAATAAAAGCACTAAGAATGGTGCAAAATGATTATAAAAAATAAGCACATAGAATGGTGGAAACATAATCATAAAAATGAGGCCCGAACAAAAACATCTATGGTTCAATATGTTGCCATTTTCCTAGATATAGCTCTTTAAGTTTGATTGCATGGGAAAATGGGTGACTTGTTCTCAGGAATTAATATGTTGTTATCCGAAAAGAAAAAGGGTAAAAAATCCCAAGCATAATTACTTGACATCAATTCATCAAAAGAAAAATTACTTAATGTGAAGTTATTTATTATGATTTAGTTTTAATATGTAATGTTTATATACGGTGATAAGTAGATAGGTATAGACACACATTATTTAATAATTTTAATTACTTAAGGTATAATTTGACACATGTTCTTAAAAAAATATATTAAAAGGTACACAATATTACAAGTCCTTGCTTATTTATTTTTTAGAAATATTTTGCCGTCATTCTCCCGAGATTTGGATCCTCCAATTTGCTTTGGGCTACAAACGCCATTGACGTGTTTCTTTTGTTCTTCGACTAGCATTTTCAAATTTCGTTGAAACTGACCATGAGAAAAGTAAAAAGATAACTATAAACATATTTTAGAGTTAATTTGGATTAACATTTTAGTATTATAGGAAAAAATTGACATAACTAATGAAATAAATAAATTAAACTTCTTACAATAAGTTAAAAATTAACTAACACCCTTCATGTTTCTTCGAATTTTACTTATTCAACTTTTTTTTATAGGTACCCATAAATTTATAAGTATATTTTTTAAAATTAATTATTTCAATCGAAAAGTTCTGATAAGATAGAAGTTAATCCAAGCTGGGATTTTATAAAGAATTTTTCTTATGTTTATTTACAAAGAAATTAAAGGAAAAATTTGAATGTATATAACTGCCCACATGAAAACACTAGAGTTTCTTAAATTGATGAATAATTGGAAAACGAAAATTCCCATACGCACCTCTAATTGTTCTTGAATACCCCTCCCAATCTCTAGTTGCAGTTGTCGTGATTCCTCAATTTGCATATATCTGTCAAAAGCATCATTTGTAGCAGCCATTACATAGAAACATTTATATATATATATATATATATATATATATATATATATATATATTTGGATACATTCTTAGGAACATTTGTATAAAGTGAGACATGCAAGTTATTGCAAGAAAATAACCACACACAAATGATACAATATATTGTAACATGCTATACTAATACTACGTTACAGTTTCTGTTGAAGTTCAGTAATCATGTCTCTGCCATGGCTTTCTTCGCACCCCTCTGCAATGGAAAGAAGACAATGGTAGATATGCAATTCAACCTTTTTTTTCTTCTACTTAATTTAATTATATTTGAGAATAACAAGCATGATGTAGATGACAAAAATGATTAACGTTAATATATATATGCCAATTATAAAATTAGCATGCATTGCTATATGTGAGCACATTGAACAAGAATTTATATATACCTTTGTAAGTGTTCTGCACGTACATTGTGGTCCTATATTTCTACACCGAAATTGTGTTAATTATTAATATCGAGGATAAAAATTAGTAACCCACAATATACACACTAATTGAAGCAGCACGTAAGTGCAATCAAATTCAAGAACAACATGCTAATTCGTAACAAAAGATTGTAACCTGCAAGTGGCTTTTAACTTGAAATATGGTCAGTGACTTTGAATTAATCATCTGTAGCACTGCCTTGGGCTTTGCCTCTACAATTAATAATAATCAAAATAATAAACATAAGATAAACGTAAATTACTGATACAAAATTCTAATTTTGATTGAAGTACAAGGTTAAAAATACCTATAAAATTATATTTAACTTAATTGGTTAAATATAGTGAGTGAATTGTTATAAATTCTTTTATAAATAAAAATAAATTTATGTTTTTTCATTTAATTTCAATCTAACTTACTGTGAGGGCCACCAAGGCTATTTACAGCCACAACAAATTGTTCATGCAAATCTTTGGTCCATTTTATTCTTTTTTTCTTTGTTGGAACCATGCTAGAGTTTCCAGAAGTAACACAACCAAACTCAACCTGAGAATCAAAGCCAATAGGGAATTCATAATTCTTATTCAAAAATCAAAACTAAAAACCAAATATCAACATCAAACACTATTTACACTAACCTCATTAACCGGGGCAGAATCATCACCCTCCAATCTATTCTTTTTGTGACTGAAAGGATCATAAAGTGACATGTCATGGCAAGGGAGCTCGCTATACGTTTCACAAAACGTGTCTTCATCGCTGGACAAGAAAGAATCAACAACACTTCTGAACATTGGAGTTGAGTAGTCCCCAGATGATTGAAACAACAAATTTTGTGAATCGGAATTCAAACACGAAACGGGAACATCAAACACATGTTCATGTTGGAAGTTGAATCTGTCTTTTTCTGAGCTTCCAACGTTGGCTACTCTGCTATGTGCTCTCCCTGACACCTGCGAAAATTGATACATGTTGATTTGTCAAACTAGCACTTCTTAAAGATGATATATAGTTCTAGTTTTGGCATGTAATTTTTTTAGTTCTTTGATGTTTATATATATAAATATATGCTCGAATAATTGCTGTACCTTGTATTGTATTCATTTTTCAATTTTTTTAAAATTAAAGTACACTTTTTTAGCTAATTTTGCAATTTGCTAAAGATAAATACTAAGCAAGTGCATAGATTCTATAATATAATAGTATATGTTAACTCGATTCATATTAGTCTCACTAGAAAAAATCAAGTGGGAAAAAGAAAAAGAAATGAATAAAACAGAAGTCTTTGTACTACTTTCATAGAGGAATCCGTTGATGTAGTACAGCATCTCTGTTGTGGGAGTACAACGTGAAAAGAAAGTGTAATAAAAGCTGATTTGTCATGAGTGTAATTCCTTTATCTCTGACCACAAAATTTAGATGGTAAACGTTTTTGGAATTTTCTTTTAAATAAAATTGAAATTTACTGTGATAAACTACGCATTAAGCATCCACGTTAATTAACTAAATAAATTTTAATTTTAATTAAAATTTGGGGATGAAAACACTTGCAAATTAAAATATTTTACTCTTTCTCATCCCTGATTCCCATATTAATTGAGAACATTGTACATGCACTTATGAATATAATTTAAAGAGTTCATGTATTTAATTAGAGTAATTAGATGTTATGATGTAAAACAAGCTTTTTAGACTTCAAGAAACCTTTATATGACAACCCAATGGTGGGATGTTTCTAACTTCATTATACAAGAAGATCTATCTTGTATACTTGAGAGAAACCTAACCCTTAAAACCTAGGAAGGAAAACATTTCCTAGAACCACAAGAGAAACCACCCTTATTTGCAAAATAGACAAACTAAAGGCTATGAACTACTCTTATAGTGAAAATATTACAAATTGAAATATTATAACTTAGAATCCTAACAAACATTTACTCAAGAAAGTAGAATAACCCTAGTTTCAATTAGTCTTTTTTTTCATTTAATTAAAACAATTATTTATATAGTGATTGTCAAGATAGAAAGGCTTTAATTGCGAGATTCCTAATTATAAGATTTGATAACAAAAAAAGATGTTAACAAGATAATAAATTAAATATTTTTTGCACAATCAATTTTAGTATTTTATGGAATCAACGTTTTAATGGGGCAATTGATTCATTCGCATGAGAATTGATTCCTTGTTACTAATCAATGCACAAAAATCAATTTTCTCAATTGATACTCAATTCCTTCGTGATGGAATGATTTCTAATAGGGATAATCAGTTCCTTAATAAATTTTAGTTTAGGACGAGCTTTTTCACAAAGCATTTTTCTTTTTAATTTTAACTCTTAAAAATCAATTTATAGTTTCCCATTTAATTCCTTGAGTTAGACTAAACTAGGATTGTAGAGTCTTACTTATATTCCTAAATCTTTGACTTTTGACTTCAAGATGCATTGGTCTATGGCTTTGTCTTCATGTATTCTTTTTAATTTCAACATTGTCTTCATGAATTTCTTTTTAAAGAGCAATGATCCCAAGGAAGCTCCACTCTAGTTAGTTAAATTGATATTTTGGTAATTGCCACAATGAGATTGAATCACCTTGGGTGTGTACCAGAGATGGTGGTGTCCTAAGTAAAAAAAAAAAATGGAATAGAAGATGCTACTACAAATAATTGTCGTGAAGGAGGCAATATTCCATGTGTTCTTCTCAAAGAACAAAAAGGAGTACATCACATGAACATGTGCAAGAGAATCATCCTGTCCAAGAACCTTAGGTATTGAATATCATATTTTTATCTTGTGATCTTTCTTGTATTACATATGTGATACTTCATAAATATTTACGAATATTTGCTTAATTATTTAGGAAATTATTATTTCTAATGAATCAACATCAAGGCTAGCGTCATAATCCTTAATGGATTCACTTACATGTTTGTGTGTAGTAACATTGATTTTTTTTTTTCTAATGCTTTGTATTGGATCAAATGTTATTGATAAGAAGTTGTACTTCCTTGTATAAGTTAAGGATGTATTAAAGTTCTTAGATGAAGGTGAATAACATTGTATCACCATATAAAGAATTTCTTATGTAAGTAAATTTCAAAATAAAAAATAATAATTGTGAATTCAACTTTCACTTATGTTTTTTCTCATATCATAGGTATCTTGATAGCCTTTGCATCTTAAAAGGGCTAACTAATACATATGAATTCATTTATTTACTTTACATCTGATCGTTAGGGAATAATTTGAACATGAGATCAACCTACATTAATAGTATTATATTTGAACTTCAAGAGATTTGACTTTAAGAATCCATTCTCCATATAAGAAATTTATGAAGTTTGAAGTCATGTAACAAACTTCTTTCTCTACATCATCTTTTTTTAGGTTATGATGGTAAATAGCATATCAATATGTTGTATTGTGCAACTTCTAGCAATTGTTTGCATTTAAAGGTAGTGACTTGTATTTTGACAAGTTAAATTTTATTTTGATATATTCACGTTGTGCTATATTATAATGAAAGATATTATTGATATGATATTGGTTGATTATAGTTTTGGTTGTTAGTTTTATCTCCATTTTGAGACTAATCATGACTCTAACTAACATAGAAAATTTATGTTTCTAAATTGGTTGCAACTAGAATTAATTTAGAAAGTTCACTTTCTAGATCACTAATTTTATATTTGTATTTGAAATCAATTTAGAAAGTAATAAAGAATCACTCTAAAAAGTTTAAGCATAAGGGTAACCATGAATTCCCTAGTTGGAAGGATTTAGTAAATGAAGATATTTAATTCAAGCATGTTTTGATAATGACAAAGCCAATAATAGAAGCATTCTCCATTACAAAGACAAAGCCAAAACCAAAATGAGAAGAATTGAAGATATGAAGACACTTGAAGAAATAAGTTAATGAGCACAAATAATTTTGTAAATTCCCTACTCATTTATTTAATGGTAAGCTACATGGTCCATTCTAAGGCTTTAAAATTGGATTAAAGTGTATAATTAAGTGTACAATGTACCATTTCAACTACAATAGGATTAGGATCACAAAATAGGTGATTTTAGGGACTTTAATTAATGAGACTTGAGTCCAAGATTGAGGGACTCAAGTTTCACCTATCAATAGTTGTTGTAACCTTGTTTATAGTTATTGAAACCCCTCTTAGGTTGGGGGAGAACTAGACGTAAGTCAAATATTTTGAGTGAATCAATATAAAACAAGTGTTCTATTTGTTCTTTATCCCCACATTTTGGACGACTACGTTTTTACGAACTATTTTTAAATTATAAGTTTGTTTGTGAAAATAGTTTCTAAAAATCACATACATACTATTCAACCACCTTTTAGTGTGTTTTTCTAACTTTTTAGAGTTTAGTGCTAATAGATCAGTAGTAACTTATATTATGTGGTGAAATGCTTGGTAGATGAAGAGAGAGTGTTAGTGCTTGTGTGGCTTATATACTTTTTGAGTAGTTTGTTGTTTGCTAGTGTTTTGATTCAAGGAGGTATCCTTTGAGATTTTAATTTAGGTCTAGGGTTCATAAATAAGTGTCTTGGTAGAGGTTGTTATGGATAGTGACATAATAAGCTCATTGTTCTATAATTCACTAACTTTAGTAAAGGTTTTTATTTGAAAGTGTGAAAAGGGGGTTCTTTGAGCAAAAAGGAAGCTACTATATGTTCAAATACACTAGGGTGTGTGATCCATATGAACTAGGTTTAGGGTTGAAATAAAGGTATCTTGAGGTTGGGTTGTCATGCATAGTTGCATAATAAACTCATTGTCTGAAAATTGTTGATTTGGTGGAAAAATTTCAAGTATTTCTTGATGACTGCATGTAGGTTGTGTTAATCATACTAGGATAAAATAATTGGTGCACTCTTTTTATCCTTTAACACCTTTATTTATTTTATTATTATTGGTACGTAAATTGTGTTGAAGTTTTGGGATTCAAATTTTCTTGGGCATTAAAGATTGAGAGCAAAAAGTTTTAATGAACTCAAGCCATCCCCTCCTAAGTTATTGAGACTACTTAATTAACAAAAATATCTTTTCTAAACTAGTACATGTTTTAAAGTCTTTTTAAACATAAGTTTGATTTGTGAATTTTTTTAAAAGGTTTAAATATGTTTTTGGTTTCTAGTAAATAACAGAATTTTGGTTTTAGTCCTTGATAATTTTTTTTTAATTTTTTAGTCTTTGATAAATTTTAAAATTTGTTTTTAGTGCTCATTGTTAGTAGACTATTATTAAGAACTGAGTTTTCATTAATTAACATATTTGATAAAATTCATTAAAATAAAAACTTAATATTTTAACAACTTTATTCATACAGGTAAATTCAAAAATCATTAATTAACAAACAACTCAGTACTTAATAATAATTTGCTAACATCGAAAACTAAAAACAAATTTTTAAATTATTAATGACCAAAACTGTAAAAAATTTATCAGAAACTAAAAACAAAATTTGATCATTTATCTAAGAGACTAAAAACATATTTAAGTTTTTTTAAAATGATAATAAAATACAATTCAAATACTTTTTATGTTTTGTGTTGTCTTTTTCACGTTTTGCAGTACAAAAGCTCAACACTAATTCGATATATTATAAATTTTAATTATTATTTAAAATTTAATTAATTACAATAAATATTAATAGCATAAACTATGTGATTGTTTACCAATATGAGATATCTAACTTTATATTATAAATTTAAGCTTTTAATTTGTAATAAAAGCACTTGGAGAAATCGTTCTTATCCTTGTTAAATCATATGATTTGCACTACGTATTTAATTTTATTTTTAATTAATCTTTTATTTTTTAAAATAATGTTTCTTTAATTTTAATTTGACTTGAGTTTTAAGTCTTGATATACCATGTTAAATATTTATACAACATATGATTTCTATTTCAATTGAATTATTATTCTCTGTAAGGCTCTTTTTCACTTATTTGATTCAGTAAAATTTTAATTTTCACCAAGGATTATATTTCAATTTTAATAAAAGGGATAAAATTTAAAAACAATAATCATTCGTTAGGGAGTTACAATTTACGGACACCTATTTATTATCATGTCATTCACGCAACATATAATTAAAAATTACAACTTAGTTGGACATATATTGATGAGGTCAAGAGTGCAACTATATGAATTACATCTCAAAATATTAGCTATATTTATACATTCATCCAAAAACCAGGGAGTACTAATTAACTAGGTATTATCTTATAATCCCTTCTATAATATTCAATCAGAATATTTAGAGGGATCTTCTTCCTCTGAAGTTTTTTTTCCCCCTTTTAAGTTATGAGTTTCATTGGTAACGAGGGTAGTAGATGGGCTAGGATCAGGTGAAACATCTGGCTCTCCCCTTGTAGCGAGGAGGTAAGGTTTGTGTCTTTATGATTTAAAGATCAATATGAGAAACTTGCCCGTGTGGTATTATCTTAGAAGATAAAAAGGCAAACCTCACATATCCTGTAAAAGTATCATCCTCAAACAAAGGCTCATGGGTCTAGCTTCCCTCTAGAGGAATGATCATCAGACAAAATAGTGGACCAAAATTGTCGGTCATCTTAAAAGAAAAGAGTGCAGGAGTGAGCCTTCTATTCTTTCATACACACACATAATTTTCTTAATCTATCGTGTACTCTCATCTCATCGCCTATGCCTAATTAGAATTTCTAATCGTTTAGGGCCCTTTGTAACCTCCAATTCCCCTAACTCCGGGAGGACTTATACGAGCGTGCCAATAAAATCTAAGTTTGCATTCTGGGTCGACAATCAGAAGTACATATCCTACTTGGTACTCGGTCTAGGATATTCTTAACTAAATCTTAGTAATGCTTAGCTTTGTTGGGGATGCTAAGCTGGTTCTGTGACACCCTCTTTCTCTGAGTGGTTCACAATTTGACACCTTATCTACCCCCAAGGACTTACTTGAGCCTGCGTACATTTCTCAAATACCTTCTATGGTCAATCCATGCAATCTCCATTCTTAATCTCTCACTTGTTATATTTTTTATTCATCCTACTCTTCACACTTCTATTTATCAACTCCTTTTGGTACTTTCTTTGAGCTTAGAGGTAACATTTCTTTGATGACTTTATTTCTCATCAATTAATCAGTCATCACTTAAGTTTCATTCAACCTCTATCTGAGTAAATCACTAAACTGTCACAATTTTATATCTTATATTCTATCGTAGGGTTATTTTTCTTAAGTTTTGTCTATTTGAGACAGTCATTTGAGCCATAAGGGTTCCTTTACTGTTAGCAGAGGTGATTATGACATATAAACATTATCATACAACATAGAAAATGATAACAATACTAATCACACAAATTTATAGGAATTATAATAGTATTCATAAGCAAAAATAACCAAATAAGGGTATAAATGGTAATTTATACAGTTTTATTATATTTCTTTTACTTTCTTTCTCCTATTTATTTCTCCTCCTTTCTTTCTCTCTACCTTCTCTGATGCATTCCCATGGACCTTTGCTTCAATCATCTTAAAACTTTGCTGCAAGTTCTCCACGATAGCAGTGGTTATGGAGGGAAGAGGAGGAAACCACCACTTCTTCCTAAGAAGAAGATAAGGTGAGGAAATCCGTCACAAGCCTTTCATAAGAGCTTGATAAGGATAAAAAAATACTACTAGTTAGAGTTATAGAGAGAATTCTCTAAATCCCAACAAATGAAGATTTCATTCAATTCAAAGTTGTGTCTACAAGGGAGGGGGAGCCTTTATTTATAGGCATCTAGGCTCCTACCTATAGCTTGAGCTAGGCAATGTAGGACTTGGCTCCAAGACATCATTCCAAGCAATGTGGGACTTGGCTCCAACACATCATTCCAAGCCCACTCAAACCCAAAGCCCACAAGCCCAATCAAGCCTAATCAAGCCCAAGCCCACCCAAACCCGATTAAGCCCAAACAAGCCTAAATTTTATTGGGCCTAAATAGAAGTCTTAAACAAATACAATCACTCAAACAACCTACACTACCAATGGCTCAGTATACAAGGCCCAATCAATAGAAGACTAAGTTTCTCTTCAAGTCTTCTTCTCATTGCTTTAGTCCATGGTCCTTGAGGAGCCCAATCCTTCAATGGAGAAGCTAGGAATGTATCATTCTCTCTCCTTTTTCTCTCTCTATTTTCTTTCTCCTCTTCTCCTTTTATTTTCTTCTTCTACTTTCTCTCTCTCTCCCTTTCTCTTTCTCTTCCTATTTTTTTCTCTTTCTCTCTCCCTCTCCTTTTCTCTTTCTCTCTCTATCTCTTTCTTCTTTTTTTTTCTCTCTCTCTTTTTTCTCTCCCTATCCAAACTTTCTCCTCCACCTTCCTCTGCTTAGGTAACACTTCCATCCTTTAGATTCAAATTAACCCATTAAAAAATAATATTCAAATTGTTTGTTCAATTCTTCACCTCAATTTGGCATCAATCCACATCTGTTTAATATTTCCACTAATTTACTACATTAGTTATAGTATCCCACGCTTTTTCAAAGGTTGAATATCATCTTGGACAATCTTTTAATAATTTTGGACAAAGCATTCATCACTAGCGATTGAGGGAATTTTTAAATTTTGAATTCATATGATTTGTTGATATTTTGATTAATTTAGAGTGTAAAAATGAAATGGATAGGTTTAGGAATGAATTCGTAAAGAAAAATTGAAGAATAAATGATTCCTCATACTTGAAATTCTAGTTTCCAACAAGTTTTTTGATTCTCCAGCGACGATGCAAAATTGTAATTCTTCCTTCCTTTGGTTCAATTGATTGAGCTAGAACGAAGCTTAGCTCATAATGAAACTATCTGGGAATAGAAATAAAGGAACAAGATTTGAATTCATGAGAATTTGGAGGTTCTATTTCTTCATATTCAAGCTTTTTAGGTTCATGGTTGCTTAATGTTTATAGGGAATCAAGCTTCCATTTTAACCTTATTATATTCGTGAAGTATGGGCGAACATGTTTGGGTAGGTTCGTAAGGTGTAGAGCTATGGTGGCTGGCATAAGACGAGGGAGGCTCGAGGTTGAAAAAGTTGATTCGGCAGTTTCAATGGCGATAAATGAATTTGAGGTAAACTTTAATATATTTTGTTTTGATAAATTTTCAGCGATGGTCCTAGTGGTCTAATGATTAAACGTGTTCCTCCTTTCTTTCTTGACACGAGTTTGACTCTTGTCTCCACCCTTTTTCTTCCTTTGCCTTCATTTTCTTTATTTATTTATAATATATAACACATATATAAGCTGAAGTGCTTATACTTCATCCTGGGTGGCTAGTCCAAATGGTATGTGCGTCTTTCCTCTTCTCTCTAGTCTTGGGTTCGAACCCAGCCAATCCCTCTTCCCGTTTTTCTTTCTTTTTCCAAATTTTCTTTTTATTTTTTGTTTATATTTTTAAAATTAGAGTTTTAGATTTCTAATTTTTTTCTAAAAATTCGTTTATATTTTTTCTCTTTCTATTCTTATATTTTCTCCCACCAAATTTCCATATATTTTTATAAATCTATTTATTTTAATATTCATATATTCATAAAATTTAATTTTATATCCCTAAAATTCATATTATTATTCTAAATTTTTATCTCCTTTAATTTTACTCATTTTCCTCTACTTGAATCTATTTTTCATAATTTATAAATCTATTTTCTTTCATAATTTATTTATAACTTCTATTAAACTTTCAAAATATTCTTATATATATATATATATATGTATATTCTTCAATCTATTTAAAATTATCTTACTTAAAATTATTAATCTCAATTAATTATATTCTCTTCAATCTCAATTATATTTATATTATTTTCTAAATTTTAATAATAATTCTTATATGTTTAAATTTTAAATTTCAAATAACTATAATATCTCAACATAAATTAAAATTTTGATTTCAAGACTATTTTTCTCAATATAATTATTAATTTTAAACAGGATGTTACATAAGGTAACATATTGCTAATTATATTAATTAATATTATTAAGGAAATTTAAAATTATTAATATAAAATGATATTAATATTTAAAGTTAATTTAATTACAATAATTACCGTTATTAATTATTAATATTAATAAAAAATTCAAAATTAGTGAATCAATTATATTAATAAAAATAGTGGCTTAATTGTAAAATTAACTAAACACCACATTCAATAAAAATAATTTATTAATACCCATAATTGATTTAAAAATGTTTTATCATTACATCACTTTCTTATTCATTTTCCTTTTTTTTCTCTTAGTTTTTTCCATTTATAAATATGCAGTGGCGAGAAAATTGTTACAATAATAGGATTTTTGTCATGAATCATGGAATACTGTGTAGAAATAATTGTTGTGATTATAGGTTAAGTCGATGATCGAGAAAAGGTGATAAATGAATTAATGGTGTGTCAATGCCTTTTTTCTCAGTGTTTTCTCTTTTTGTTTTTTTTTTTCTCTTTTTATTTATTTCTTCTATCTTTCTCACATGTTTGAGGTTTGATTTTTGGTTGTAGATATGGATATTAACTCTACTGTGGATCTAAAATTATAAAGAATTATAAAGAAAGGTGATTGTATCTAATTAGTTTTTGTTTATAAAGGTTCTTCTTTTATTTTTAGTTTTACTTTTTTTTAATAATTTATTTTTTGAAATTAAATTTGGATAGTAAATGAACCTAATACTCAAAATTGATTTTAAAATGTATTTTGTTTTTGAACATCTTGCTTATTAATTTTATTTTATTTTCTTTTGATTTTTGTTGTTTAAAAATATATAGTTAAATATCTTTATGAATGTATCTTTATGTTGACGACAATGAGAAGAGTTTTAACATAGTATTTTTTTTATTGGGTCATGTATATATTATTCATATTATGTGTTTTTTTATCTTTGATTTTTTAATAAGAAATGTATTATTGAGAGTAATGTATGCATACAAAATATTTTCAATAAT
>JAMLFT010009009.1:0-13118 GCA_026544285.1 Pachyrhizus erosus | reverse complement strand
AATAACATAACTAAAAAAAGTACACATAAAACACAGACTATTGCACAATAAAACAAAAAGAAAACGAATTGGAAAAAAGAGTTTATTCAATAAATAAAAAGAAAAGAACTAAGTACATATAAATAAGTAATAAGTAACAAAATTACCACATATTTTAGATATCAATAATTAATTTTTTTATTTGATTTTAAATAACTTGAATTGATTTTTTTTTTAATTTTAATGTATTAATTTATTTATAGATTATTTGATTTTTAATTGGTAGATGTAATATTAATCATTTAAAATAAATTAAGAAGTTAATATGTTGTGTTGCAGTTTCATGGGTGAAGAATAAATCAAGTTTAAAGATTTTGATTTGTGATGAAAAAATAAAATAAAATTTAATAACCAAAAATAATTTATATAAAAAGTGTTTTAAAAAATAGAAAATATGTTTGCTCTTTTAAATTTAATTTAATTTGTTATGTTTCTTATATTTTAAAAATGGAGGTAAAAAAGATCTGGAATCGCCGGGCAAGAGTACTAATAGAACAAACAAACCGTAATTACTGAATTCTATTTCAAAAAAATAAAGCAGGGTTGGCAGAAGTGAGAAACATCTTGAATGGAATCAAGTTTCTGTATGCTGAAGCTACTAGTCCTTCATTTTTTTCAGAAATTAATATTTCAATGTATAGATTTTTTTTTAACCATATAGTAGGAGTCCAACTGTCCAAGCAACAGGGTTCAAATGGTTAAAGAATCCTGCCAATCAAGATGGGCAATCCACCATGGGCACTGGAACCATGGAGATCCTGAAGCCCAACGGGCTTGGATCCTAACAAAATTAACTGTTTCTATTTCTAAAATACGTTGACCAAGAAAAATAAAAAACCTTTTTCAACTACTGCATTCTCAAAAAACAAAAAAACTAATTCAGCATCTTGGCCTTATGTTTTTGCAAGTACACAAACCGTACCGATTCAACTGGGCCCCAATAGATAAAATAACTAAGAACACGTTTTGCTTATTATTACACAAATTTCTTTGTTTTGGGGTACTATACTATCAACAGTTAATTCGGTGAGTGCAATCATAATCTAACCAGCCTATGAAGTACAACATATTGTCATAATGTCATGGAAAATAATTAGGCTCCTTTTTTTGGCTTAATAGTTAACTGATTGAGGAGAGGAGTGAGAACTTAGATTTATGAGACTGGGCACCATGAAAACATATCACATGTCTTCATCCATATGGAAGATTAAATTGTATCCTCTTAAAAATTCTTCATCTAAATTAGTAGGCTTCCTTTCCTATGAAGCTCTGAGAAGGAAATTAATAGATAAAACTAAATTTTTTACCAGAATGATCAAAACCATGGTTCACCAAGTAGATCATTTTTAGGACTAGATAGAAATTTTGGGAGCAAAAGTTGAATAAGAATCTATGAAGAGTAATCCTGACAAGATGCATCATGTCTATTGATCATAAAAATTCTGCAGGACACAGATATATATGCAACTAAGAAAAAAAGGATAACCATATATAAAGATACATCTATAAATAAAAGGTTCAAATGTTCAACAGATAGAGAGGTTTAGAAACATGAATAACTCTACAAGATACTAAAGACCATGATCTTTATGGGTCATATACTATCTAGAGATATGTGTATCTTTCATCTCTAATCATGAGCAAATGGTTTGAGCTTTCAACCCTTTTTGATAGTTTGTTCAACCATGTCTTTCATTTCCTTGAAACTCTGGTTCTAATTTCTTGACCATGACCTGCTGAATCTTCTGCTTCTGCTTCTTCTTGATGGGCACAACATGTGTGTGATATAATATGATATTAGGCTTTATATCAAAGTCCCGAATAAAGTGATCCTTCACTGCATCTGATACTTGTGGATCTTGAACAAGAAGGTCTTTAATTGCTTCAGGCATAGGTTGGCCATTCATCATATTCTTCCAATAGTCTCCCATGTCTTTTCTTGCATAGCTGAGGTTGATTACCTATTTCAGTTGAAAGAAAATAGAAAGCTCATCAACAACATATGATAAAAAGAGGCTTCACATAAGATAAAAAAAATTCATAGAGCTTTCATAGAAGCTTACCAGAAGAGAGAAGACTACAAAAAAAGCAAACATGGACTTCATTTTTTTGCTAAGATACGGAGTTCTCATTAGATTTGTGAAGGCTAGGATCTTAAGCCTCTGAGCATCCCTTTTTATAGGCCAGCAGTGACCCACGTACGATGTGTGTGTGTGAAAAACTTGTAGGAAAATGGGAAGAGTAAATAAATGGCTAAGGTTTCCCAATGCAAAATGAAAGTAATAAGTAAAAGAGAAAAGAGTGGTTCAGATTAAAATCACGAGGAGTAATGCTCTCCCTTTACAACTTCTACATTCATCATTTGAGTTCCATTAGTTCCAGTTGAATTCTTCCATTTAGAGTCAACTGGATTCACCCTTAGTAAATTTAAGAATTCTACTTGTAGGTTTAATTAACTATTTAATACATGTATTTGTGTCAATTTTTTATTTTAATTTCTATATCTAAAAATTCTAGATTATAATGATGTGTATAAACATTTATTTGTTATTTCTTATATATTTATTTTGTGGTGGTTTTATATTATTAGAAGACTAATAACAGAAACGAAAACATAAAAAAATTACTTGTATATAAATTAAAAAGTAGAACACTTTTAAATATAGAAATTAAAATGAAAAATTGACATTGTATAGAGATTAAATAAGTAATTAAATTTATTTTATATTGCAAAGTAGTGATACTACACCAGAATGCAAGGTCGGGAAAATTTTGTCTATGGTGGCTATGTGGTTAGGAAAATGTTAAGTGAATAGGACAGCAAAAGGTTGTCTCCTTTGATTTTGGTGTGGATTTTTGAGATGTGTGTATATAAAAAATTAATAACTAAGTGAAAGATAAAAATAATTATATTCTACATATGATTTCAGTGTTATGTTTAGATGATAGACCTGTATGTGATTATTATCCAACTTTATAGGGTCGGTGGCAGGTGTCTCTCTACTTCCTTGCATATGTTTGCAGAAGTCACGGCACTTACTCGCTATTGCTATATATTATATTTATAGTAATCATTTAAACTTCATTTGGGTTAAACATGTGAGAGATCTAGTATTGCCTTCATTAAGCATTGGTAAACAATTCTCTTCTTAATTTCTGCTGCACAATTGCAAAGGACTTATCATGATTACAATGCACAGAAACAGTTATTTAATCTCTTCTGCCATGCAAAACAAACAACCTCAACCATTTATTCACAAAGTTCTGGCTTATGCTAAAGTTATGTTTCAAATGTTTTGGTTGACTTTGGAATAGTCATTGACTGTGACCTATACATAAAATTAGTCAATTGAAAAATACTAATTTTGACACGTTTATAATTCAGAAAGGAGTGAATATCTTTATAAAAAAAAATGGAGGAGTGAATGATATATATATGATAAGTAAACTTTGCAGTGAAAGTAAATTTTCAAGTGAAAAGTGCTTGTTTCATTGTAGTTGCAAGGTGTTTTTAGTGCTGTTTCTTAATCAGTATTAAAGTTTTATCTTAATAATTTGTGTAACAATTATTTACATTAAAAATCAACATAAATTATAGAGATAAAATTTTCAATTCATTAGAGAACATAATCAAACACCCGTGAAAGTGAAACTATCTAAACTCCTGTTTAGAATTGTGTCTATGAACTAAATACACGCGTCCAACTCAATGCTACATATTGTAGCTTTTACTTAGAAGATGTGGACAAACATGAATTTTTGAAGCAAATCCAAACACACTAAAAATTTTAGACTTAAATAATGTGCTTAGTTCATAGGTAGAAGCACGAAATATTTGAAGGTAACATTGTCTTTCTCTTGAAGACTCTAGTTAATTTTCCCCCCTTATAAATGAGATAAACCAAGCTTCACTTATCTAAATTGGCTACACATTTTGTGCAGTAAGGGGCATAATATGGGTTGTTAGTCGTCATGCTGACATACCAGAAGTGCAACTCTGAATATTAGTTTATTATTTATTAATTGAATGTGTAGACACTATGTCATACACCAAGCATATAGCTTGTATATTCTCCTATTGTACAACATACAGGTATAAAATGAAGAAAAAAAATTAAAGAAGAAACGTGTCGCTCAAAAGCTCAAATCAAACTTGGAATTATCATTTTTTTATGTAGTCCTAGCAAGTATAAATATTAGTAACAAAAGATGGTCATATTCAAAACTGTTAGAAGATTTAATGAAATGATTTCAAGAAGGAATTCAGTGGGAGTAGCCGGAGTTTATGGTAATTTGTGGGCGTATCTGGTCCTATGAGATAAAGTTCACAAAAAGACAACCCCAGATTAGATATGACTTATGAGTTCGCCAAAATGCTCCGTGCTCCGTTGGCTTTTTCTTTAAAGTCAACTTAAATGTGCATCACTAAATAAAATGATTATGATGCCTATAAAGAAATCGAATCAAAATTCATTTGCACTTTATTTTGTTTCCTATAGGTTTACGCGTGCCATGTAAGCACTATTTTTGTAAAGATTGTCTTGTGTTTTTCTGTGTCCTCTGGGGGATGGGTTGTGATCTATCTGGATCTCCCAAAGTCAACTTAGTTTCTGCATCAGAATGCCTACTTGTCTCTATAACATATAATTTCTCGTAAGGAGTTTCAATTGGTTTAAATTATTAATTGATTAATATTGTGTTATGTGGTTGAAGAAACAATGCATTCTATTTTTTGGTTTTGGTTTTTAATGTTTGCTGTCAACAATGTGATGCTATTTGATCACGACAATTAAATGGCACTTGACTATCCGTTCAATTTAGAAATAAATCTTGAAAGTTATTTATGGCACCAAAAGTTGCGTACGTCACTCTTATTAAACAATGTTCGTTCAACTCATTAAAAATATATGCAGGAAGGGAGAATTAACTTCAGAAGCAAGCCATTAGCCAAGTGCTTTTCCACATTAGTTAAAGAAAGTTTAGCAATATCCTCCCATCCCAGACACACAAAAATATATTGGGAAATCAGTGCCTTATTTGGGTAGGCATTAGAGCATACTTTGTTAGGGTCTAAACCCAAAATTGGGACGTTGTCATGTGATTTTGATATAATAATGTTAAACTTTCAGAGGAAAGGAATATCTGATGCATGAATTTGAATCTATATATGGTGCAAAAAAAATATGGAACGAAAGTTGGAGAATAAAACTTGATTGTCCTCATTGGCTCATATTTAAGAAATAAAGCATTATCATGTTGTCTTTCACCGACTTAATTGATTTGGATTAGCTTCAAACTTATTAAAAAAAAATTGAGATGGATATTTGTTTCGTAACTTCCAGAGAAACCCTTATAAATAAGGCGCATAATTTATACAAAAAGTAATTTATTTTATGCCATTGATTTATTTTATTTTCTTCATTTTATAAGTTTATTAGAAGCACACAAACACTACTAAAAGATAGCCGTATCATGTTGTAATTGCGTCAGTGTGTCAAACAGTGTACAAACACTTAAAATGCTTTTAGTTATACTTTTACACCTTTTTTTACTTTTATTTTTTAAAAATTTTATACCAATACTGGTTGAATATTATAATAATTAGATAAAATTTAATGTGTTATTATGTTTATAATGATTCATACTTATTTTTAAAATATGAAATTCTCTTACGATTTACAATTTTTATTTTATGTTAATTTTATATTATTTTTATGTTATATTATAGTCATATATACCATCTATTATTATTATTATTAAAATTTCTCATATGTTCGTGTCTGTATTTTATTTGTGTTTTATTCAAACTTATTCCCTTTTTTATCCTTCATCGACATGGTATGCACACGCAGAAAATTACTATTATTATATGATCTCAAATCAATACACGTTCATTATCTCAGATAATTTCTATCATTCTATGCGAGGAATAGGTGAATTTTAGTAACTCTAAATTGAAAATTTTAGCTACATGTTTACGTTAAAATGTAAATTATTGCTCTAATTCAATTTTAAAAATGAATTCACATGATTATATCATTAATTAATGAGATATTCAATAATTTATGACACGTGATAATTTTAGATTATATAATAATTTTTTTATATATAATCATAATTTATAATGTATAGATATAACATGTGTGTCTGATATAATATAATTATTTTAAAATATATAGGATATATGTAAGATATATTTTTTTATTTATAAAAATTAAAGATATATATTAAATTTATAAACATTTACGCACTTTGATTAATTAATTAAGTTAGACTCCTTAATAAATATATATGTATAAAAGTTTATAAAACATAATAAATATATAATTGTAATTCTACATATTTGAATTAAAAACATACTTCTTGGACATTATTAAAAACAAAATCAAAATTATAAGTCATCGTTATCATAAATCACTTTTTATTGTCTATGAATAAGAATAGTATTAATCTTGTAAAAAAAAAATTAATTTATTAAGGACAATGCTTCTGTATTTCTATGTTATACATGTTTCTATATTGTATATTTAATTGTATTAGATTTTCATTCTTTTAAAGGTTCGAAAACTTCACAAATATATATTAGTAAAATATTCAAGGGTACAGATATTGATAGGGATACATAAAATAAATTGAAATGTCAATGCTTCCTACACCTTAACTTGGTGTATGAATCACCAAATGAGCAAAGTATGGATGACACTTGTCACTTGTTGCTTTAAGTAGTTTCCAACAGCTTATCAGTTGCATTTGAGATTTATACTAAAACACAGCCTTTAATCAATGTTTTAGTGGGTTGTTTGGAAACTTTCGTGTGGTCTTGTGGGATGAGCTAAGCCTTGAGGTCCATGACAGCTGCTCCAGATTGAACAGTTTTGCCAACAATTTCAGTTTCCCACTACATGGGACGCACAAAGAGTCAAAGGATCTGATCAAGAGAAACCATACACATGATAATTAGTCAAATATTGAGGGAAGTATATGAATCAAGAAAAGTGATATGAGCTGTTGCCACTTGCCACTGTTCATTTTAGTCAAAATTCAACCAGAAGAATGTGGCTCCTTTTTCTTCTTACCTTATATATTTTTCTTTTTTGCTTTTGATATTTTTTCATGACCCTATTGATCTGAGAATGATAGCTAACTAGCTTTTGTAACCAAATTTGTCCTACATCCCTTAGCGTGGTTTTTCAACTCTTTTCTTTTGCCCTGCTTTTATGGATTAGTACAGGTTGCACAAGGCAGTGGTGCTATAATGATAGCTACAAAGAATATAAAAAAAGCATCAAGATTTGCAATAGCTTGCTCCAGAGGATCGTATACTTATAAATATCATACATCAATATGGGCGAAGGCACTGATTTATAAATAAATAACAGATAAGCTTATAAAAAAAATAATGATAGCAATGACAAAAAAAATGAAAACAAAATAACTTAAACTAATATGATAATCATAAGAAACCATAAAGCATGATGGATTCGCCTATCTAAAAAGAAAAAAAGATCACGATGAATTCCATAAGGAAGACTAAACAACTTGAGTATTGAAAGTAAAAATGGAGACTAAACACTCAATAAATATTATTTCTAAGGCATAATTTAAATTACTAAAAATTATTTTAAGATACAATTTAATATTTTTAAATGTTTCTCATATATTCTAAAAAAATAGTGTTTAAAATGTCAGTAAATTGCTGCTTTTTTGACCATTTATTTATTATTATTATTATTTTTATTACGATTTGGATCCCTCATAAACCTGTAATCTTTTTATTTGTTTCCTAATTTTTTCCAAAGAATTCCTATATAAAATATTTTCTTTATCAAATATGACCTATTTGTTAAACTTTCTTTATTTTTCCATTAAGAATAGTTTTTCTTACTAAATATCCCTTTAAATATCATGATTTTTTTCATTTAATAATTTTAAATATCACAATTTTTCATTATTTTAAAGGAACTAAAAAGTAAAAAAAATGAAAAATAAATAAAGGAGCCATTTAATAAAAAAAAAGGGTATTTTATTATCAAGGTCTCATTTGTAAAAATAAAAATTTAAGATCGAATGAAAATTTTAAAAATTTTGTATATCAAAAACTTAATTGAGCCCTTTTTTTTCTCTCAAAAAGTTATTAGAAAAATAAAATAAAGCCATTATTTTTTATTATTTATGATTAAGTTTAGCAACAAAACGGGCCATAACAAAATGGCCCAAAACAGACACGGAGATCCAATGGGCTTCGAGGAACAGAACCATTAATTTCGATGGGATTTAATAAAAGATTGATATCTCTGTTCCACCTTGTTTCGGAGTTTCGAGAATGGTACCTCAAGCTTTGTCAGTGCCTGCGAGTGCCAGCTTCCCTACCGCTTCTCGCAACAGAAGTCCCTCCCACCTTGTATTTTCTCGCAGGTTCATTTTCAAATTTCCTAATGCAACTTTCACTTTTTTCCAAATGTTTTTCAGAACCTAAATTTTGAACTGTAAATTTATCAGAAACCCGTGCTCGGTAGCTTCTTCATTGCCAAGCCCATATGGCCATTCATCAGAAGTTGGTAACTTTCTAATTTGGCAACTTTTCATTTGGCTGCAAGTGGCTCTTCTATGCTGTTATAGTTTAACCTCGCTTTGGGTGTGTTAACCCTATTTTTGAAGCTATAATGTCTTGATTCGAGTGAAATTTAACTGCAAGTAACTGTCTTGTGTAATCTAAGATATTTAATCAAGACTTCAATTTTTACCACAATTCCACAAATTAGCATATAACAGTTACACCTCGGTGAAGTTACTAAGGTTTTCACTCGCAGCACAGGTTTCTAAATAATTGTTGTCTTTTAGTTCATTGGTAAGTAAAACTCGTTACGCTGTCAGTGAATCAAATTTAGATCCTATTAACAAATAAGCAATTTTTCTTTTTCTGATTACTATACAGCTACAGATTATGAATATGAACTACTTTGCATTTGTACAATAAAGCATGATATCATATGTGTATTTTGTTCTATGCAGGGTTATCAAGTAAAAGCCGTGGCTTTCCTTTAAATCTTGATGAGAAAAATATTTATGGTGCTAGTACAAGGTAATATTTTGTTCACCACCTTTTTCAAGTGGTTGGTGTGTTATGTGGTTTTTTGGTAGAATGCTTATGAATATGTATTTTTTACCATTATGCATTTATCAAGGCCTGGTTTGTCTGTGATTCTTTACTGGAAAAGGAAAGTGTATCCGTATAGAGGTGAATTAGGTTACAAAGAAGTGCATTGTGAAATATAACTAATGCATTCAGCTGATAAACAGTGGCATGGCAATAAGTGTTTCACTATCGCTAAACTGCTGAAATTTCTTTTTGATTAAATTTTTTTAGGTTCCTATTCTCCTTGAATTGAAAATTATTCCCTCACAGACATGAATTTAGTGCCTGTGTGCATTTTTTTAATTACCAGTGAGTAGATAAAATACTTATTGATGTTTCAGTTTATTTGTAGTTATGGTGCAATTGAAGCCAAGAAGGGGAATCCACCCATAACACCAGCAGTGATGACTCCTGGAGGACCTCTTGATCTCTCATCTGTTTTGTTCAGGAATCGTATTATATTCATTGGACAGCCAGTCAATTCACAAGTGGCTCAGAGAGTTATATCACAGCTTGTGACTTTAGCTACTGTTGATGAAAATGCCGATATACTGGTTTGTTATGTCTTGACATTGTTACTTTACTGTCATTCAATCATGAAATGGGATTTATATTAAGCTTCTTGTGTTGGCAGGTATATATAAATTGCCCTGGTGGAAGCACATATTCGGTGTTGGCAATTTATGATTGCATGTCTTGGGTAAGGTCAAGGTTTTGTCACCCCTTTCAATATACACACAAACACACTCAATTTGAATCCGTTTACATTTCCCCACCTTTTATAGTTACATTAATTCTCTGATAGTTGTCAATGTTTCTATCCTGAAAGCATTTGGTGACTCCATTTTTCAGATAAAGCCCAAGGTTGGTACCGTGTGTTTCGGAGTAGCTGCAAGCCAAGGGGCACTTCTCCTTGCTGGTGGAGAGAAGGGAATGCGCTATGCAATGCCAAATGCTCGCATAATGATACATCAACCACAAAGTGGATGTGGGGTAAGAATTGAACTTCTGAAATTTTGTTACAGAAGCTGAGAAGTCATGAGACAGTAAAATCTTCCATACTGATTAGATTTAGGAAGAGAGTAATAATAATGCAGTGATAAGTTATATCATCATCGTAATAATATTAACATATGAGAAGTTTGATCTTTGCACCATCTTGTATATGAACAAAGTGGTCAAAACCACATCATGTTCCCCTTCCTCCCTACAAGTTACAAACTTTTATAGAACTAGAGGACCTGAATTTCCAGACTTGAGAGATTGGAGCTGGTGTTCCAATTTGCCTGTTAAGGAGCCATTAATTTTATGTGACAAGTTGCAATGAATCATCTAAAAGTTATATTGGAAGACTGATCTCTTCCAATGTAAATGTTTTGTTTGAAGTCATCTACCAACCTAATTGTAGAGTGCATTCTATAATTTGAAATTTGATGTATCAATGCATTTATTAATGAAAGTTCTTTTTTACACAAGTACTTTCTTTGGTCAATGCACAGTAGACATTATCACTCTGATTGTTCTTAATTTCTTTACAGGGTCATGTTGAGGATGTCAGACGCCAAGTGAATGAAGCTGTTCAATCTCGTCATGTTAGTCTTTCTTCCTCTGAGTTGCATAATTCTAATAATTTGTTAACAACTTTAATGCTCCTATGATCTTGATCATGCTGAAGACGATTTTTTTCTTTGGTAACTCATAACTGTAGCTCGTATATTTGTGACAATCACAGAAGGGTATCTAAGGTGTTGGGTTTTCTCAATTCATTATTGTATGTAGCCTCTTGGATTTCCTGTTAGTGTTACTGAAAAAGTATATCTTATACACTAAGCCTACTGGAATTCCAATTTTCAATGTTCGTGAATCTAAAAACTTCAATTGACATATTTCTTCATCACATGCCCAAGTTTTTGTGGCTTTTTTCCCCTTGTTATAGTTTATTTGAAAGTTCTTGGAATGCTATGCCTAAGTCCTTCCTCATTCCTTCTCTTTGGATTACAGAAAATTGACAAGATGTATAGTGCTTTTACTGGACAGCCATTAGAGAAGGTGCAACAGTACACAGAGAGGGACCGTTTCCTGTCTGTTTCTGAGGTAACGTGAACTGTTTTCATTTGACAGCAGTGACATAAGTTCATTGAATTGAGGACAAGTTCTCAGAGAAACCAAAATTGCTGTATTTCCAATAGGAAAAAAAGAATTAAGTTGATGGACAGGAGTATATGTTTCAATTTAATTTGGATTTTCTGTTTAGTTTATACCAGGTGATTGACTTAGTCTATAAAATTAATGCACCTCAAAACAGCCATTTGTCTATTTTCTGTGAGGAGATTATCACGGCGGCTAGTTTCAGTGATGGCTGCTATTATGTTTTGATCTTAGTTTCTACAAATTTGTCTTACCGGATAGTTTTTGTTGCTGCCTTCTCTCTGTGCAGGCTTTGGAGTTTGGTCTTATTGATGGTGTCCTGGAAACAGAGTACTGAATACAGATTATTTTCAGGATATATCTTAAAAGCGGTTGAAAATGTTAATTCTTATCAAATTGATATTGTAGAATTTCATTAGTTAATGATAATTTCCAAATGTTGAGAATTATATTTTCGTCTTAGTTCCTTATAATTATGCTATCATTGAAAGTTGATTTTCATTGAATGGTTTTAATCAAGTATTTACTATATCGTAGTTAGAGGTAGCCAACCCTTGCCGTTTTGATTTGAGAAACTAGTTTTGCACCCCCAAACGTGTACTTGGACCGTTAGAGCATAATGTGCGATATATCTGAAACTGGCTTGCATGTACACGTTTGTTTTCATTATGTAGAACTATGACGTACTGAAATCTATTATTGTTACATTGTAATCTGATAAACGATAGCAGAGCTTTGTCACATGCTGATGGGTGGCGGCAGTGGGTAGGCTAAGAGCTATAAGCTGAAACTAAGCCAACAAAAAATTGTAACTAAGGAAAATATTCATTGATCATACTCTGCTCTTACAAGGAAACAGTGTAACTTGAATATAACATACTGGTAACGGTTCTAAAATCCCAACCATCCACGTGGGTGAATCTTAAACAAAGTCCATAAGTTTAACAGGGCCTTATCTGACGCTGGAGCCTTGATGATGAACCCATTGGGTCATTTGATTGCTAGCACGTGCCACAGTGACGCTTCCAACTTACTGGATTATTATTATTTTTGCATTTAAATGGTGGAAAATGAAGTGTACCTAACTACAATGTAGTAAGTCGTCATTAAATTGTTAATACATAAATGATATCCTACTCAATACACTATTTTAACAAAAATTAGTTATGTCACTATTTCATTTAAACTATGTTTAGATTGGCAGTAGAAAGCAAAATGTAGAGAAATGAAGTGGAGGAGAATGTTACTCTATTGTTTGACTTGTAAAAATAAAGACAGAACATAGTACAATATAACATTATGAATTCTGATTCACTTAATCCCATTTTTCTTTTCTCTGAATTTAGGATGTACAAGATGGAATTAAAGCTTCTGAATTAGCAAATGACTACTTTATCCTTGCTAATTTTGCCTTACAGATTAGCCTGGGTCATGCTACAAAATTAGAGGCTAAAAAAGAACAAGGGTCAATTTGACCCAGTCCACTCCAACGGATCAGGAAATTTTAATGGGCCTATTTGGCTCATATTTTTGCCTTTTAAAATTCATACAAATTTAAATGAATAAAAAATTGGTCAAATTGGTTTGATTCAACCAGCCCATAGTTAGTTCAAGTCAATAAAATAATAACCCATAAAAAATGGCATAGTTGTATCATCAATTTTAGCGAAATTATGTCAATTTATTTTTAAATTTTTTTAAGAATACGTCAACACATCATTAGATATTTAATGAATTGATAAAATATGTAAGTTAAAAATTATGCTGATAAAATATGTAAGTTAAAAATTATGCT
>JAMLFT010009008.1:0-13119 GCA_026544285.1 Pachyrhizus erosus | reverse complement strand
TTTTACATATTTTCCTATCTCTAATATTTTTTATAAATTTATATTTACCTCAAATAATTTAATATGCACATATATATAATTTTTTTATAATATATTTTATACTTAATTAAAAATTTTATTCACATGGATATATTTATATGTACATCTATTGATTATCTAAAGCTAATTTTTTTTCTTAATTTTTGTAGTTAGGCTATTATTCTTTTTTGGTTAATTAATTAATAAATCTTCATTATACTAACAATTACAATAATAATAATTAATTTCTTAAAATATTTTAATTTAAATGCAAACACATATATCACCAACATTAATACTAATGAAACTATAAATATTACTAAAAGATAATTTCTTTATTTATTGTTCTTATTATTTATTCTTATTACGTGCTATTTTTCCCATTTCAATTATTAATATCATAGTTATTTTATTATATTTTATTTTTATTTTAATAGGACATTACAAAATGAAGAATGAGGGAAGAAAAATTATAAGAGAAGAACCATATTCCTAGACCTACTCTCTGATTAACAATGAAAAAATGATTAAAATTGAAACATAAATAATGATTGCAAAAGATAAAGAATGATCACAAAAGATGAAGTATGATAGCCAAAAATTAAAACTAAATGGAAGTCAAAATTTAAACCTAAAAAAATTATTGCAAAAGATAAAGTGTGATATATGTATATTTTTTCCCTTTCGCAAACTAAGTTGGGTCATAAAATATGGATTTCAAAACTAAAATTCAACCTAGAAAATGGCTTTTAACTCATTCATGAAGAAATGAAATGATCCTATATGAGGTTCAATTTTTAGCATGAGTCAACATATCATCTCCTTTTCAAATCATATGATTGTGTGAGTTTACATTCTTTCACGTGATCTTCACAATGTTGATAAGAAGTGCTAGGTCACTAAAAGAGAAAAAAGAATTTGAAACATCAACATGGAAAATGCTAAAGTGACATTAACAATATCTTATGACAGTAAAAAAACATGCAATAAATGTTGGTATGAGTATGACAAATGTACATGTATCATTTGAATGTTATGTATGACGAAGCAACAAAGTTGGGGCTCTGTTTTATTGGAAAAATGTTATATGGGCATTAAAAACACCTATCATAGAAATTACTCTTCAAAATGCTAGGTTCTAATGTTAAAAATGTTAGTTTCAAAATTAACACATGTTTTTCTTTTTATATTAAATTCACTTCCCTACCAACTTTAGGTACTTAACTTTCTTTTATCAACATTACCCCAACAATGTTCCCTCATTTTCACTTGCAAAGAAATGAGAAATTTCAACTAAACTTTTGTTTTTCTTTGTAAAATAACTTCAATATTAGAAAGAAATACAATAAATATTAATAATGACCTAAAATTAAAAAAAAAACATGGGTTGGTCCTCATATAACACTTTTTTAATGTCACTAGCTTGACAAGTCAAACAAATCATAAAGGATCCTTGAAGAGCAACCTTGGCTTTCAATGTTTCTCCTCCCAATATAAAACTTCAATCTTTACCAATTGACCTTAAAAGTGTTACCATTTTTTTTTTATCTTTTATCGTGACTACTCCATATTGATAGAGATCTTTGACTACAAAAAGGCTAAACATTTCGATTTTAGTTTTCTTAGAAACAATTTCAAGCTTAGAGTTGAATAATAGAACTTGCTAACCTAGGATAAACTTCTTGGTTGAGACGTACTTGTATGATGCATGTTTATCATTTCACTATAAATTATCATGTTTTCATATACATTCACTTTCATCATATCAAGTTCATGTATTTGTTGCATTTTTCTTTCTCCAACAAAGAAGAATAAAAATTGTTAGACCTCCCCAATAAGCCTTGTGATCCAATTCAATTGCTAGATGACAATACTTATTATAGACAATTTAATATGAAGACACACTTAATGACTCTTGTGTGTTGTTTTGTTGGCCTAAAGGACATTGCCTAACTTCTTGACTCAATTCTTTTTAAAGAACCAACAATTTTCTCTAAATTTTCTTGATTTCTCTTGGAAACTCTCACTTTTCCATCGCATGAAAGATGGTAGGGTCTTGTGACTTTAGGTCTTACACTATACTTGATAAGAACATTCTTAAATTAAAAGTCACAAAAATATGACCCTTCATTACTAAATAAAAACTCTTAGAACTCCAAACTTGAAAAAATGTTCTTTTGATGAACTTAATTACTATCTTGGTATCATTTGATGATAGTAATTATTTCTACCCAATTAGAAACATAATCTACAACTACAATAATATACTAATTGCAAAAAAGGAATGAATATGTCCTATGAAGTCAATATTACAATAATCAAACATTTCAACTTCAATAATTATGTCTAAGAATATCTCATACTTAGTCAAATTTTCTATTCTTTGATAAGAATTAGAAGTTTTTTCTTAAACATGTGCACTTCTAAAAATGGATGGCCAATAAATATCACAAGATTTTAAAAAAAAAAATATATTTTGTATTTATATGTTGCATGTGTTTACATATTTTTACTTATTATATTAAAGTTTTAAATTTAATTAGTTAAAACATCAATATTCTTAATATATTTTATAAATTGCTTAATATAATTTAATTATAACAATATTTATTTATTCATGAACATTTATTCAAAGTTAATTTACTTTTAAAAAATTATAATGTTAAAATCATAATATTATATATATATAAATACTTTTATACTTAATAATTACAACCTAACTTAGCTTGATAAAAAAAATAGTTGTTCTAAATGTTTTTCAAATAATTAGAAACTTGTTTTATTATACTCTTTTTAGTATCATATATTCGATGTGATGACCGATATATAAAAAGAAAATAAAATAAAATTATAATTTTTAATTATTAATTTTTGTAACAAAAAAATCGGCATAATTAATAGAAATTGCAATAGTTTTTAGCAATAAAATTGATTAGAAATTTTAATTATTAAATTTCGAATCAATAGTTATAATTCATGACTTTTGTTCTCTAAGCTCCGTAAAAACCATCATTAATTGCTTTATACAATTATGAAAATTGTAGTTCGAACAATTTTATAGTGATTTGGAAATAGATTAGTTTTGAAGCTATTTTAAATATAATCTAATTTATATTTTATATGTAAAAAATAATTGGGGCATTCCGAGAATTGAACTCGGGACCTCTCGCACCCTAAGCGAGAATCATACCACTAGACCAAATGCCCTTTGCATTTAATGAATGTTAGTTACTTTAATATTGTGATTTTCAATAGTGTAAGTCTGCTGTCAGTGTTATAAGTAAGAGGGCGTAGTAAATCTGCCATTGTGGGTGGCTCTCGTAATAGCGACACCCATCTGTCATTTTTATTTTCCAATATTTAATATTTTTTAATTTAAATATATTTTTCATATCTGTAAAATAATTTATTTTAATTTTATTATTTAAATTATCAAATTTTTATTTTAACATTTTATTTTTTATGTTTAATTTTGTTACTTATAATTATATGGATTCTATTAAGTAACGATGAGGTAGATAATTTATAAAAAAATTTAATAAAAAAATTATTCAATAATAATAGAAAAAGATGTGTAATATATTAAAAGCTAATTTTATTAGATTTTTTTTTTGTTGGATAATTTTGTTTTATTGTTAGATAATTTCTTTTAATTTTTTTTTTTACAGTTCATCAATTACACATCATGTTTGATTAATCTTATTTTATTTTTAACAGTTCATCGAAAAAGTGGTCTTCTTTTTTGATAAAATTTTTAGTTCATACCAACAAATTTATTAACAATTTATAAGATTGAAGTTTTTATATTACTCAATTCCTAATGGCCTGAAAAGTATACAAAGTAGTAAAAGACTAAATTTAGATGCAAATAAAAAGAGACTGTAAATGAGAATATATAAATAAAAATAAGAGAATTTCCATTGATATTGCATAGGAATAATTATCCATTTCCCACATTTTCAGGGAGTGGATTACATGCTTTTAAAACCTATTATCCTTCTCTTCATACCTATGCATTAAAAATAAAAAATGAAACATTTTATAAAGTGTGAATTACAAACCTACTATCTATTAAATATTCCGGTAATTAATATAATGCATTAAATAAATCAAAAATAAAATAATTAAGAAAAAAATATTTAAAATACCCATAATGTGGATGAGAAAAAATTGAGGAAGAATTTTCTTTCTTAATTATATTAAAGATATTTACAATTTAATTACCAATAAAACATATGTCTATTTTATAGGAAAATAAAAAAATAATGATTAAAAATAACTTGAACGATTTGCTTGAAAATTCTTTTCACCAATAAATACTTCCAACTCAAAATTAAATATTTATTTATGGTAAATAATTAAATATTCTTTAAATATACTTAATTTTACAAATTACATAAATCTATATCCATTTCTTTCTTTCTTATAAACATTACTATGAGAAAATAAGTACTTTATACCTCTCTATATTTTTTAAATGTCAATCATTCATTATTTGTTTTCTTCTTTTATTATAGTTCATTTTTTTATATATTAAAGTATAATAAAAATATAAATAAAAAACAATAAATTGTATTTATTTGTTTTTTTATTCTAAATTATATTACATTGTAATATTTGGAATAATAATTTATAAAAACAAAATTAATAAATGATTGAGATTTAAAATAAATAAATGATTGATATTTCTTCTTTGTTAGTAGTTTAATCTCAATTTAATATACTATTATTTACAAAAAAGTTAAATTTCAAGATGAAATTTAAATTAAGATATATGAATAAAATAGTAAAATTTAAAGATAAATTAAATTAAAATTAAAACAAAATGTATCTATTTATAAATCAGTCAAAATTTAAGAATCAATTAAGATAAAAATAAAAATTTAGAATAAATTTTAATAAAAGAGATAAAATTTAAGGTAACTAAATATTTTTTCCCCATAATTTTCTTATAAATCTTGATAAACTTCTCTTATATTATAAAATCCTAGTGTGAAAACATCCTTTGGTTCCTTTTTATATATGCCTTTGAAGTTTTCACATAATGAATAATGATTCCTGTAAATGGCTCATGTGCTCTGATTCCCTTTTCCAATTTATTCTGCACCAACCCCTCCAACCTTGAGACCTGAAATGTGTTCCGCTGTCAGTGGAAAAAAGTAAACAACATAATGTTGTACAATTGATAATTAATTAGAACAAACAATAAAAGAAAACCTATGATATTGAATGAATAAGTGAGTACATAGTTATATCTGTCCGAATTACTGAATCACTAAGTCAACAACAGCCATCATAATAAAGTGGGGTTGAGAAAATATGTCCCAACAATAGAAACTGGCAAAATCAATAGGACTCGGTTGTTCCATTGGCCAAAGATAAAAGGCAATGTTGCCCAACCAACACACAAACAGGATAAAGTTAATGTTTTTAATTTTATGTACCGCATGTACTGCCAATTCATTAGATTTTCTATTGCCAATGGTTAAGCCAAAAAAAATAATAATAACTCTTTGATTTCAGTAAAACAAGAAAATAGTTTTACTCATCCTATTTTAAAAAATATTATTACGTGATTCTCAATTATCATCTACTTTCAGATCTTAACCAATTTATACATAACACGAAATTAAATATTATTAAATATTTTATTTTAAATTTATAAATTTAAATACGTGTTATATAAAAATTCATCAAGATCATCAATAAATAATAATCTAAAATCATTTAATAATTTCTCATATTAAAATTTTTTGTTTCAACTCTCAGCAGATTCTTTCTACTATCAAATCTGCTGTACTTTTAAGTTTATCTCATCCAAATTTGAAGCTTTGAGTCTTTATGAACCTTACAATTTTGTTCTTATATACTTTAATAGATTAAGAAATAAGGATATTTATAAATTAACTAATATATAACTTTTTTAGTGTATAAAAAAAAAATACAAACATAATATTCTACTATACATTTATGTTATTATTCTATTTGTTAACTTTTTTTTTTTAAATATTGAATGTCAAATTAAAATATTGCTATATAGATTAAAATATGAAGAATATTAGTACCTTTTAACACATTTTTTTGTTATTGGGACAAGAATGAGACTTGCATCATTTGATAAATTTCACACATAAAGAATGTTGATATACTAAAATGATATAATCAAATAAATTCCTATATCGTTACTGCATGAGATACGTAGAAATTAAACTTAGGTTTTGGCAACCAAAAAGGATAAAAAAAGAAGAAGTGATAAACGAATAACAGTTAATTGTGCCCATCAAAATCATGAATTAGGCACAGTCGCACATAGCCAAAGTCATCAAATGTGCGCGCATACGTACCGTAATCTCCGAATCCTTAGACATTAAATCATGTAGTTAAATATGGTGCATGCATGTGGATCACACTGTAATGAAACATGGCACAATTTAAGGGGAAGAAGAACCGGAGAAGGGGGAATATCTATATGGTAGAACAACACTTTGAGTTAAGACATGACAATGCTATATCAATAATAAAAATAAAACAAAAAACTTAAAAACATAGAAGACATAAATATGAACGAGTTTTAGAAACTTACAGGGCCAAAATGAAAGTCAATACTATGATAATGAAAAAACAAGAAAAAAGAATTTAGTGGGGCATGTGCCTTTCATTGTCTACCTTATGGATCCGTCCACTGAGGTCAACTAATTTGACTTCGTGGCTTAATAAGTTGAAATCCTTAGGGTGTAATATAACGGTTTCAAATGATGTTTACCTGTATTTGATTTTAGTTATTATGCTATAAATTGAAAATTTTTAATCAATATTATTGAAGGTTAACTTTTTTATTGGAAAAATATTGAATGATCATGTTTAGTAAAAAATTTTTTCACAACCACCATTTTTTCATTTAAAATATTTAAATTTAATATTTTATTTAATAAATCCGAATTTCATTTCACTCGATTAAATAATTTAGGATGCATTTAGATTTCTAATAGAAGGATTAAAAAATATGTTTAAAAGTAAAATCAGATTAAAATCATGTTTAATTAGTTAAAAAAATGTGTTTAAAAATAAAATTTACACGTTGAAATTCAAACGTGTAGTTAGTAAGCGATGTGTACCTCTACAAGAACTAAGTGTAAATCACCTGTGCATTGAAAGCAGAAATTACGATAATGTGGGCCCCACTTGAAAAAAATTTAATCACGCCATTACTCTCGGCTTTTCTTTCTATTTTTGTTTCTTTGATTGAACGACTTTTTCTTTCTATAAAACTCCCTCAATTAACCCAAAGTTTCCCACTCTCCCACCTTTCAACTACTAAGAACAAAGAGAAGAGCAAAAATGGCTCCTCTTTCAAGCTTCCTTATTCTTTTTGCTCTTTCTCTTCTCACACCCACTTTTGTTTCTTCCTCTGCAGTTCGAGACCCTGAGTTAGTTGTACAAGAGGTGCAAAGGTAATCACCAAAGTAGCATTTACTTCATTTTCTGTACTTGTGTTCTCAATCTCCACTCTTCATCTTTGGCATCTAGCTAGATAGATTATTGTTTTTAAAGAAATAATGATGTTTTTAAACTTCGTTTTAGAAATCTTATAAAAAATAATTATTTCTCTAAATTAAATAAAATTAAGAGTTTAATTGACATGAAGTGTTGAAGTGTTAGTGAAAAGTTTGACTTAATTATATATATATATTAAAATTTTATAACTTTAGTCCCTTCATTTTTTTAATTTAAACCGTTTGATATTTTATTGTACAATTTTAATCTACGTGTTAATTTAATATTCAATATTTTAAAAAAATGTTGATGTGACACAACATATTTATCTTCCATAATATATTGTATAAAAAACCTTTACACTATAAGTGCCTGCATGATTTATTGTTGGAGGATAAAATGTATAAAAAGTGTAACATTTGATTTTTGTTAATGCAGGAGCATCAATGCCTCTAGAAGAAACTTGGGTTATTTATCATGTGGAACTGGCAACCCCATAGACGATTGCTGGCGATGTGAATCCAATTGGGAGAACAACCGGCAAAGACTAGCTGATTGTGCCATTGGGTTCGGCAAGGACGCAATTGGTGGAAGAAATGGTCGAATCTATGTGGTCACTGACTCAGGTGACGATGATGCAGTGAACCCAAGGCCAGGAACCCTAAGATATGGTGCAATACAAGACGAGCCATTGTGGATTATTTTCAAGAGGGACATGGTGATCACACTAAAACAAGAGCTTTTGGTGAATTCCTTCAAGACAATTGATGGAAGGGGTGCTAGTGTTCACATTGCTGGTGGAGGGTGCATCACCATACACTATGTTAGTAACATTATTATTCATGGTATTCACATTCATGATTGCAAGCCCACTGGGAACACCAACATTAGAGACTCTCCACACCACTCTGGGTTTTGGACTCAATCGGACGGTGATGGGGTATCCATCTTTAACTCGAAGCATGTTTGGGTTGATCATTGTTCTTTGTCTAATTGTCGTGATGGTCTCATTGATGCCATTCATGGATCCACTGCTATCACCATCTCCAACAATTACATGACCCATCATGACAAGGTTATGCTTTTGGGACATAGTGATTCCTACACTCAAGACAAGGACATGCAGGTCACTATAGCATTCAATCATTTTGGTGAAGGCCTTGTCCAAAGAATGCCAAGGTATGTACAAAAGTGAAAAATGCTCACAATATGTTTTGTTTTTTTATACGCTGTTGTTTATTAGTTAAAATATCCTCCTACCTCCATAATCAACGAACCCCTAGCTCATAATTTAATAATTTCTCATAAAGGTTTAATGTGTTTGGTAGTGTTTGTAAATATAATGAATATTTGATTTAGTTTTCGGAGAAGAAAAATGGTTAGTTTTGATTTTAAACTTTGAAAGCTTTGAAAATTATCTGTATTATTATTTATTAATGATATATGATACGTTTAGACATGTTACATTACTCGTTATTTTAGAGTATTTAACATATTATGTCTATATCACCATTAGTGAATGAAGATATATAGAGCATTTTTAAAAAGAAAAATCAAATTTATGACAATCAAAATTAACAAAATCAATTTTGAAAGATGATTAAAATTAAAATTTCTCATATTTTTAACAATTTAAAATATATTTAAATTTTTAATAAATTTTAATCAATACTAAAAAATGTGTTAAAAATATATAATAAAAAATGTAGATAAGGGGTTAAATTATTTTTAAAATAACTTTAAAAAACTTATTGTTTATTTTTATTATTTATTTTTTTGAAATTTAATGGTTAAGATTAACTACTCATTATAGTTATTAGATTTCAAGAAAATCAATAATAAAAAAAAAATAATTATTTTAAAAAAATTCTTAAAAAATTTAATTAAAAAATGTATTGTAACACTATACTGTAAGTAATTTTATCACTTTTTCTATTTATGTATATATGGGTTATTGTAGTAATTCTATCATATAAGTCCAAAGTCGTACCAAAATAGCTATACGCATACATACGTATAACATATTTTATTGTTAAATTTTATAAGGTATAATATCTATGTTAACATAATCAACTTTTTTCTTCATATAATTTAAAAGTATATATTATATAAAATTTAATACATGCCAAAGAAGTTTTCAACAATGAGAACAAAGTCAAATGTTATGATATAACTATTCAATAAAAAACATTCAACACCACAATCAATGTGACTTTTACCGTACTAACAAAAAGAATCTCAATATTGTTGCAGGTGTAGACACGGGTATTTCCATGTGGTGAACAATGACTACACTCACTGGGAAATGTATGCCATTGGTGGGAGTGCTAACCCTACAATTAACAGCCAAGGGAACAGGTTTCTTGCCCCAAACAATAGGTATAGCAAGGAAGTAACCAAGCATGAGGATGCTCCACAGAGTGAATGGATGGGTTGGAATTGGAGATCAGAGGGTGACATGTTCTTGAATGGAGCATACTTCAGGCAATCTGGTGCTGGTGCCTCTTCTAACTATGCTAGGGCTTCAAGTCTTAGTGCAAGACCTTCTTCTCTTGTTGGCTCCATGACCATCACTGCTGGTGCACTTAACTGTAGAAAGGGCAACCATTGCTGATGATGATCGTTTTAATTATTAGCTAAGGAATGAAAAATCACTGCAGGGGAGCAAAAAGAAAAATTGATATGTATAATTTATGTGTTAATTCACCTTATGCTTAATTTGCTTCCCATGTAGTTACCTACATATATATATATATAATATTTTAATAGAAGTTAAGTTATACGCAGTTGTTTATTTATATTGAGGACTTAATTTTTATAAATTGTTATAAGTTTTTTTATATTTATTTTTAATTTTTACAAATAAAAAAATGTATTCTTTACTTTTTTTTAATTATTTTTTTATTTCTATGATGTGATATAACTGTTAAATAATATGTTTATAAAAAATTATGTGGTCACATATTCAATTTTCAGATATATATACTTAATATATATATATATTAAAAAGAGTCAATCTCTTAAATAAATTTTGATATTTAAAAAAAATTAGTTTTTAGTAGTCTCAATCACAGACATCATGGGTCATCCTAAAAAGGGTTTTTTTTTTTTTTTTTTTAACTCCTCTTTTGAAATGGTTATTAAAATATACTGCAATTATCGCATTGACAATCTTGCATGTACAATGGAAAGGAAAGTGCAGTAAGTGTTGGTCCGATTCAATGATCTTTGTGCTTTTTAATGTGCACGCTTCTTCTACTAAAGTCCTATACTATACATCTTTTTCTTTGGTGTTCCATTTAAGGAGCAGATTCTGTTTCTTCTTCTCTAATCACTGGCTGACCCATCCACCTAATGGTGTTCTTCCACCTTTGCATGCGCAGCTGTCAAAGTGAAAGTTGGTACCAATTAACATAGAAGGAATCAATAAAACCATATTATATTCTAAAAGTTCATGGCAAATACAATAGAAGGACCACATTTATCAAAATCGCTCTAGGTACATCAATTGACCTAATATTTTACTCTTTCTTTTTTGGTGAATAAGTACATTAATTACTTCATCTTGCAAAATATACTTCTTTGTTTTATGTGACAATCTAGTTAGCACTAAAAAATATTTTGTGAGTTAAGTATACTATTTGGTGCCTGAAAATATTATAAATTTTTATTTTAGTTTTGATATAAAATTTATTTACTTTTAGCCTTTATATTTTAACAAAAACATACATTTTTAATCTCTAGTAAAAGATTAAAATTACATCATCATTTTTAGGAAATGTATTTTTTTTTGTGTATAACAATGGTGATGATAAGGTTTGAACTATCTATAACCTTATACAAACTATCCAAATTTCTCATCAATAGGTTTATCCAAATGACTTTTGATAAATATAAGAATTAAAAGTAATTTTTTTTTATAGAAACTAAAACCATAATTTATGATTTTTTTTAAATAAAAACATATTTAACTCAATTAATTATTTACTATTAGACAAAAATGTCAAGCATTAGGATGTCGTTATTAGTATAATCTTTGTCCTAAAGAAATTTAACTAATGAGTTTATATTATTAGTGTGATGTATTATACTGATATATGATATATGATAACGTATATTAATATTCCATATCAAGAGAATAATTTGCAAATATAGTATATATCATTCTGTTAGTATAAACGTATGATGTTTATATTATCAATTGAGTTTCTAATAGACAAAATATATATCAATAAAAACAAATTCAACGTTAAATCGCTAGTTAGTAAACATATGATGTTTATGTTATTAATTTAATCTCCTAATAGACAACAACTATATCAATAAAAAAAAATAATTCAATGTTAAATTACTGATTAGTAATTGAAAAAATGGAGAGGTAAAATTGTTACTTACACGAGGGAAGTTGTTGGTTAGTTATATAATCATTTGACCCTAAACATACTTTGACATATTGAAATCACTGGGGGCTTTCTAGCGTCAATCATGCACAAAATGTTCACTAGTGGGCCAAAGGTATCTCACAGATGGGGTTTGCAGTTCAAAAGAATCAAACCTATTATGGAGGTGAGGGAAGAGGTAGGGTCCTTCTATCACGTCAAGAAACACACTCAATTGACCTACGAGTCATAATTGGAAAATGTTCATGTGTTGTGTGCTGAAATGCCTTGTCTTCACTTGTAATCCCATTCTCTTGTGTTCATATGAAGTAAGAGGTTAGAAATGCAATCAATGTAGTCCCTCGTGAACAAGAATCGCGATAGTATACTTTTTCATATTTCTATTATAAAAAAGTTATATTATTTTCTGTTGAATACTTAAATATTTTTAACCGGATCAATTATTTTCACTTTAATTAATTATGAAAATCTGATAAATAAAATATTGATTCAAAATATAATAGAAATTAAATTAAAATCTTATTTAAAACCTTATATAAAATATAATCATAAAATATCACAAAAATTAAAACCTTATCATAAAATATCAATAGAAAAATGAAAAAAAATGTGATATTTTTTAATTAAGAAATATGATATATCTTTAAACAAATAAAAATTATAATCTATTTATGTAAGGAATGTAATTTTTTATTATTATAAAATGCAGTCTATCTCTTAACAAATAATAAAAATGATATATTTTATGTTTGGTGGATTAATTAAAGAACATAAACTACCTCTTAAGTATCACCATATTATTATTATTACTACTATTATTAAGAAAAAAAGAAACACTTGGAGCCTTTGTATATTTTGTAAAAAATAAAAATAAAATAAAATAAGAGAGATAATGAAAGTTATAATGTTAGTGGATGTTATATGAAGGTAGTTACAAAATAAAATAGTGATTTATGTATGTAGTTTGTTAATTATTTTTTTTTACTTCGGTAAGTGTACCAATTCAATTATAATATAGTAATTTTTCAAGTACGAATGTCGTACCCACAAGGAACAATTTCAGTAAAATTTCTTATGTTATAAATCTCTCTAAGTTTAAATCAATGAACAATTATTTAGTTTAAATTGATATTTGGTTTTTAAAATAATTTTAAGGCAAACAGAATATGAAATAACAAAACTTGAATTTTTAAAATTTCAATTATGG
>JAMLFT010009007.1:0-13120 GCA_026544285.1 Pachyrhizus erosus | reverse complement strand
TAAAAAGTGAATGAATTAAAATAAAAAGAATAATTATTTTGAATAATAATTATAATAAAATAATATTTTTTTATAAAATTAAATTTTTATATAATTAAAATTTTAAATATTATATAAGTAAAAAATATTAAATTATTTTAATTTTTTTATAAATTTATAAATTTTAATTAGTTAAAATTAAATAAAATAAAATTTTAAATTATAATTTTTTATTATAACATTGTAAGTGTAACAAGATAAAATTATTATAATTTGAAAATTATAATATAAGTAAAACTATTAAATTATTATCTATTATTATGACTTGTTAAAATTTAATGAAATACAAATATTATAATTTAAAATTATTACATAAGTAAAAAATATTGAATTAATTTTATTATATTTTCATTATTTTTGAATTTTTTTAAAAATAAAATAATTTTAGTGAAGTTAAAATTAAACTATGTTAAAATTACAATCTTTAATAAAAAATTTAAAAATCTAAATTTTAAAATAGTGATTTTTAATTGTCACTTATTAAAATTATAAATTGGTATTTGAATTTTTAAAATTTAATAAAATAATTTTAAATAATGAAGATTATAAATTGCTGCTATGTGTAAATAAATTAATGGCAGTTTATTAACAGCTATTCAAAAGTGTTGAAATTTGTGAAGCTAATTTCGTTTCTTTCAATTGGATGAAAAAAAAATCACATTACAGATATGGATATTAAAACATTAAATTTATTTTTTTTAATAATAAAAAATTAAATTAAACCAAACAAATAAATAAATAAGAAGAAATAAATATATTTTAGGTTTTTAGCCTGTTAATTACTGCATAATTTTTTGACAGTTTTATTTCCACCAAGCACATCCTTCCCTGTTGGTCCACGTTAAAACGCATCTCATCCGATCATATTTAATAATTAATATTTAAACTAACCCATATGCAAACAACGTGACAAAGAGCAATTGTCTCGTTCTTTCACTAATTGAAGCAAGCAACAAGAGAGAGAAAAAAAAACTGAGTCACACTACAAAATATTAGTTAAACATGATATTTGGATACACTACAAAATATTAAAATGATGTTAAATAATAACTGTCTCTAAAATTACCACGTGCGATTATCTCAAATGTCGTCTAAGTTATTATTGAACAACATACTTTTATTAAAATATTAAAAATTATAATGATTTTAAAAAAAATTGATCAATCAAATATTTATTAGAAAAAAGAAACTAAATTTTTAAAAGATTAAAAAATTAAAAACTTGGTTAACGCTATCGATATTAGTATTACAGTTGCAGAATAGCAACATGCATCGGCACAACCATAACTGCTGTTTTCTGTTCACAAATCAGAATCTTCACTTTAGGAGACTATTCTGCAATTTTTCTATTTGTTTTCAATTCTTATTTCTTACCATGGTTGTGGGTAGGAGTGGGTGGGCCGGTTCACGTTTTGTACCTCTAGTACTAATCACATGATGTGGGAGACATTAGCCGGATTCCCCTACTGCACGTTTCTAAGTAACAAAATGGCAAGGCCATGCTATTGTGGGAAAGACCAAATTCCATCTTCAAACATACAAAAAATAAATAAAAAAATAAAAAATTCTTTCCTTGCCCATATTACAGGCATAATAAGGGCACTGTTTCAAGGGACGTGCACAGCGAGGAATTTCTCCAAAATCTACAATAAAAAATGAAGGGTAATCTGCTAATAGTAATGACTATTAGGCAGCAAGTAGGATGGTGTCACGCACAAAGACCTGAAACTAGGGGTGGTGATGGTTTCTTTCTAGCTCTATTCAGGAAGATGGAGGAAACATTAAATATAAAGATAGTGATTCATCGGTTGGGTGTTTACTACAAAATCCCGAATCCACCCTTGAGATAGTGGGAGGAATATCATCAGGGCACTATGTATAATATGTACCCTCCTTTTCCGGATCATGCACACAAAATAATGACGCAATTGCCAAATGGGTTTCTCTCTGGCTTCAAGCCAATTTGGTATCTTTCTTCCTTGCTTTGTCAAAGTTCATCATGAAGTTTTCTCCACCCAGGACAAAGGGTGAAAAAGCAGCTACTTCCTTAGCATCAAAGGAAATTGAGAATAGGGGTATGCATGTAAATGCATACCAATTGACCCTGCATATAATAGTTATAATAATTTGAAGACATCTGTGTCGTTTGTGTAGGCCTAAAATTAAGGTGGGAACAACAACTAATACAACAGCATAGCAGAGAAAAACAGCATCATCACCCATCCATCCACTGATTCACCCCATTTCATTTATCCCCCAGCCACTGTCTTCAATCCCTTTCTCTTTCTATCTCTCACTCTGACCCGTTCCCACTTTCTCTCTCTACTCCGACCCAAGGCAACCACCAAAAAATCAATGAAAGAAGAAACATGCAAATTCCACGCACCCTCACATCAAAAACCAAAGAGTCCACACCCACACCCAACCCCCTCTTTCTCTCTCTCATCAATGGCCCAGTTGGACCAAAATATAGGTGGAAGAAAAACCAAAAAGGAAACAAAGAAAGAATGGGAAACACAAAAGAAAGGTAAGTTAGCTAGATAGATAGATGGCTTGAAACGTCCTCCAACTATACCCAACCATACAACTCAACACAACACAACCCCTTTCTCTTTCTCTATCATAAAAATGTGTTCCCTTTATTGCCCTTCTGCAAGACCCCAAAAAATCCCATCTTCATCACTGTCTCTCAAAAGAACAATATTTTTCACCGAGTTATGTGGACTTCTTTTTGGGGCTTCTTTGTCTTGGTCAGAGTTTCACAGAGAAAACAGGAAAGCCAGAAGAACCTTCTCACCTCCTCCCTTCTCTCTCTCTTTCCCTCTTCCCTTTATCTTATTCATTCCTTCTAGCTCTCTTTCTAGTTGGTGTGTGCATCTTTTCCTCTGGTGTGTGCATCTTTTCCTCTCTCTCTTTCTCTTTCTCTCCGCCTTCTCTTACATCTTCTTCCATCACATAACCCAATATCCACCTTGTTGTCCATCTGCTTGTTAACCGTAGTCGTCGTTGGTTCATTGTTTGTGGTTTGCTCTGTTATTTTCTGATCTGATGAAGAAGATGAAAGAGGTTGTATCTGTAGAGTCTCCACCTTATGCTGTGTATGAGGATCAGAGGGTTAGGTTGAGGCATCAGAGTCTCTTGCAGGACTATGAAGACCTGAAAGAGGTAGCCCTTTTCTCAGTTTTTTATTAAGTTTGAAATTTTTATAATAGATCTACTTTTTCCTTCGATGTCTTTGTGGCTGTTGATGTTGTTTTTGTTTTGTGTTTGTTTGTTGTTAGGGGAGACAATACAAGGATCCTATTTTATGTTGATTGTTTGAATAAAACCTGTGTTTATGTCCTGATCACATGAATTATTTTTCGTTGTTACGAGTATTTCCTATATGTTCCTCTCTTTCTAAATTGTAGATTTCTTACTTTTGATTCTCTCCTTATCAACACAGAAAACAAAATTTTGAACTCTAAATTTTAAAACCCTTTCCTTTGAATGTTGTAATGGAAGTGAAACAATTATCACATAGCAGGGTGTTCGTGTTGTTTTATTTTTCTGCTTTTATTTTGGGAGTCTATGACTCACATAAAAATGTCTTTTTGCTCCTGAATCTATTTTCCTTTAATTTTCTTGTTTTATATAGTATTTTCGATGGCTTTTGAACTTCTTACAGCCTGATCTTAAGAATTAGATAGATGATTGGTTTGTTGGGTCTCCATTTTTTGGACTTTCTAAGAAGAAATACGTTTCGCTTGTTTTATGGTTTTTCTCTTGCCATTCTTGTTCTGATTGTTGCTGAAGTTTTATTTTTTTCTTTTATTTCTTTTTGGCAAACTGTTATAACTTGGAAAATTAGTAATTATATTTTTTCATATGTTCAGGAAACAAATGACATGAGAATGAAACTACAAGCTGCGAAACAGAAAAAGTTGAGACTGTCAGCAGAAGTTCGGTAAAGTATCATGCCTTTGATGTTTAGCGGTTTCTCATAGTGAGAGTCCTTTTATATTCATTCTTAGGAGTTTATCCTTAGAACTATAACTCTTGTAACTGCAGATTTTTGAGGCAACGTTACAGATACTTGATACAAAATCCTTCTCCAAAGCCTAAACCAAAGCAAGTCACTTCACACCAGCAAAAGCTTAAAGTCCAAGCTACCCTTGTTCCAAAGGGCAAGAAATATAATAGAAAGGAGTCTAATTTGCGCCTCCCCATGGCTTCTCATTTGAATTCTAAAGAAAGGATTTCCAATGGGGTTGAGACTACAGTGCAGAAAACAGTTCATATGTTCGATTTAAACCAGAAGGCTAGGAGTCTTAGTAGAAAAGATCTTTCTTTTCTCAATTCTGTTCCAGGGCCTGACTTAAATCACAAAGATAGGATTCACAGTGGAAAAGAAGCCACAAAGAAGAGTATCACTCCATTTTTTGACTTGAACCAGATTTCGGTAAATAATTTCACGTTATGTTTACATAATGAGTAGTCCTTTTTTATTTATGTTTCATTCTAGTAGGCTTATGTTTTCCATCTATTTTTTGTGTCATCATGTGCAGAGAGAAGAGGAGGAATTACTGGGTAATATTGAGCCCGTGAGGGTTGAAGAACCAAAGAGAATTACACCAAGAGGTGTGAGTGAAGAGCAGCACAATGACATCAAGTTGTCAATTTGTAGAAATATTGGGAATGGTTCAAATAGGACAGCAAAGAGGAAGATATCATGGCAAGATCAGGTAGCATTGAGGGTTTGAACTAACCAGTATAGTAGATCAAATTCCTGCTCTTTTGGAATGTGTAGTTTGCCTTGATATTGTATAGCAGATTTTTTACATCTGCTAAACCATTTTAGTTTTATTTTCTTTTTGTAAAGATAAAATACAACATTATATGTTTCAAATGTAATATTATGGGTAGTTCAATTTGTCTTCTGCACTGCTAAATCATTGTGACTAATAAGCTGTTCAAATCCTTACTCCTGTGTTCTGGGAGTTATCTCTGACCGTAATTTTAGGATTGGGGGAGGTTGGTTTGTCTAAAATGTCTTGTCAACTTGGCAACTTAGTATTTATCTGCTTACTGTAAATTTAAATTAACTAAAACTAAGATAATTCCTTTTGGTCTTATGTTGATTTCTATTTTCTGTCTTGGTTTCCTAGTCAATCATTATGGGAAAGCTATATGTGAAATAGTAAAGGTTCTTGACCAAAAATTGTGAAGCCAAAACTGGCCCTGGAAGGGCGAAATAAAGATAAAAGAGCGTAACTTTCTTTGAATAAGTTGCTTAGAGATCTGAATGTCCTGATCAGTTTTGAATATGTTACATTTTTCTGGTTGAACATGTTACTCACATTTGTTAGCTTAAATTTAATGAACAAGTTAAACCATTTGATCATCCAGATCGTTATCCTACTTTCATACACAAGGGACGATAGCAAGGTGAGTCGTACCATTGGGAGGAATGAGGTGGCTAATAAATATAAGTAGCATAATAAAAAATAATTGGGATGAAGGGTTATTTGGATAAATTTATGTATAAATAGTTTTATGAGAAGAAAATATAAAAAATAAAATGAGTCTTTCTCTAAGTTAAAATTAGAGATAAATAATCATTTTAGTTTTTAAAAGTAAAATACTGACAATTTAATCATTAAAAAAATATCAATTTAATCCCTAGATTTAAAAAGAGTGACATTTTAGTTCTATCCATCTTAAATTTTAATTAGTAATTGATCATTACATCTTAATAACAAAATAGTCATGCAAAAATTTAAATGAGAGGGTTAAAATATTGTACTTTTTTTTCAGATTAAGAAACTAAATCGATAATTTTTGTTTTTGAAAAACTAAATTATCCACTTTTTATATTTTTGGAGACTAAAATAATTATTTATTTTTAAAATTAGTTTATGTATAATTTAAAAATTATTTTTTAAAAATTGAGAATTCAATAAATTAGTTTTATGTATATATCACTTCTTATTGATGTAAAAAAAGTTATGACTTCTTGTTTATTTTAAAAGTGCTTATGAAAAAACTTATTTAAAGACTGTCTAACTTGTTTTCCTTTTATCCCACTTCACACAAGGGACGATTACTAGCAAAGTGAGTTGTACCATTCGGAGGAATGAGGTGGCAAATAAATGTAAGTATCACTAGCTTAATAAAAAGAATGAGAGTAGTTTGTATGGAGAAATTGAAGAAATCAAGAGAAAGGAGGGGATGAATTATAAAAATGGAAAGACAATCTGTGAGCCTCATTTATCATTGAAGTGGATAATTGCTTTAGTTATATAAAATAATAAGAAATGATATGTCATGATGAAACTCATTTAAAATTATAAACACTTGTAACTTCTGTGAATTGCATCATATAGAGTTTCATAGATCCAAGCACCATTTTTCACCGTCTAATTTATATCATCCATATCTCAAAGTCAAAGCTTGTTTACTTTTTTAATCAGCTTTGGATTTTGGATAAGCCAAAGTACTTGTTTGGTTCCGTGTCCCACATCCTAAAATACGCGCGTAAGAGACATAGAAATCTAAACTAATTCATATAACCTCTTAGCCAACAAAAATATTTATATAACTTCTTGTTGACTTGAGAATTAAACGTGAGTCTTTTATAACATAACGTGAAATCAAGGCTATAAACAAACAATTATTTGACCGATATCAAGAATTTTCCAACCCTTAATTTTCCTCTATTTTAAAACTGTTTCCACAAAATCGGCTCAATAGTAAAAGTTTGCTGAATGAACTTAATACTTAGCAGCAACTAGAAGACTAATAAGAGAGAAATGAGAAGAGGAGATTTAAAAATAACTTAGGGTGAAATATGTTTCTTCAATTCTTATAAAATAGTTGAAATCAATTTTGATTTTTCTAAATTTTTTGGTTTGATTTAAGTATTTTAAAATAAAAAATATGTTATCTTTTTAATCTAAACTTTTAACATGAATTACTAACATAACTTGTTATGTCATTATAATATACATGTGAATATTTTGGATGATGTAACATTATTGTAGTTGTCACTTATCTTATCATCCACATAATTATTATATTATAAATGAATTTTTGTCCATAAAAAAATAAAATTTTAATTTTAATTTTCATAAAATTTAAATATTTAATTTTGATTCTTAAAAAATGATTTTAGATCTTGTAAAATTTAAAAGTTTTTTTTCATAAAATATTCTATTTTTATTTTTTGATATAATATGTTAAATAATATTAAATAAAAATAAATAAACTTAATATTCACAACTTTGTATCTAAAATATCTCCATTAAAGATTCAAATAAAATCTACTTTGAATAATATGATGGAGACAATTTCTTATAAATCTCATAAATCTCTTTTCAATAATTATGGATAGTCTCACCAACTGATTGATGGGGAAGTCTTTTATCTGTCTAGTCCAAAGATATTTGCATTTAAAATGTTATTTCGCATTATTGCTTAATACTCCAAAAACCACCAGGATAGAATTATTTTTGTAATTGACCCGATGAGTTTAGTTCCTATTCTTAATTTTTATTCACTCAAACCTTAACTATAGAAGACTAATCTATCCTCTCTATTTCCTTCGCTACTACTTCATTCATTAACTTTTTATTTTATTTTGATCTCAATTATTAGATAATTTTTTTAGTTTTAATTTATATTATCCTTTAAATAATGATATTACAACAACGTTAACAGTCTAGTGAGTTGTTATATCATTAAGAAATTTTAAAAGATAGTCACATGCATTTTATTTTTGTTAAAGTATGTTTTTAAATTTCACATTAACTAGTTTAATATTATTAATTATTTTAAATAAATAGAAATTTAAAAATATAATATTTACTAAAAAATTTACAGATGATTATCTTGTTAGACTCTTTAAAAATGTCATAAGTCACTTATTGTCAAAGTTTTTACAGATACTGCAACATCCCATTTTGATATAATAAAATTATAATTTTAAATTAAAAAATTGCCTATTTTTTTAATATTTTAATTTAGCTAAAATAGAATTTAGAATTTTAGTTTTTTCATGAGAAAATATTATCTAACTAGTAGATAATATTTATAAAGAGAGAAAAAGAGAGAGAGAGAGAAAAGATATTTTCGTTAAATTTAATTTAATTAAATTAAAATCAAATTAAAATAAAAATATAAACTAAGTTCAAAATAAAAAATATATTTTTGATGTTAAGATAAAATAAAAATATAAGAAGGAAAGAATATAAATGTGAAAATCAGAATATAAATGTTCAAGAATGAAAAATAAATTTTTAGGAATTAAATATAAATAAATAAATATTTCTAATAAAATAAATAAAATTTAATCAATAAAATAAATATTTTAGTGGAGAGAAATATAAAATTAGAAAATAAAAATATGTACTAGTTTATAGGATTTTCAGAAAATTAGAAATCTAAAATATAATTGTTAAAAATTAAAAACATAAAATTAAAAGAAATAAAGGAAGAAAAAGAAAAGAAAAACAAAAAAAAAATGCAAGCTGGGATCGATCCTAGGACCCTGCGAGCAAGAGAAGGAAGGCGCATTCTAAACTAATTGAGCTACCCATCGTAGGTAGCATAAAAACAAACCATATAAAACAAAAAGCATAAAGCGATGGGTTAAATGAAGAAAATAAAATGCGAAATAGTAAAAGGGTGTGGGACAAGTTCGAAGAGAGGAACATTGAGGTCAAAGAGTGAGAAGGGGATGCAAGGATTGCCATTTGACCGCTAGGCTCATCATTGTTTATTTTTGCAAATTAAACGTACTTAAGCAAATGGCAAAATGACTTGGCCGCCATGGAAGCTGCTCACGCAGCTTCTTCCTCTTGAAACTTTCACTTTACAATGGCATTGTCCTACCATTTCGCTTTACCATACCCTGCAGCCACCTAGCAAGGACCGCCATAACCTACAGATTGCTTCGATGTGAAAAAAAGGGGCACATGACGCCTATATAAACAGAATCAATCCACAAATGAAGGAGAAGTGTCGACACCTTTATCGATCAAATTCACCACGAATTTGATCCCAAAACCTTCAATTCTCTTCACGAATAGCTTTACCTTGATTCGAGCTTCCTTCCGGTTTCATTAATTCGAAAAAAGGAGGGACGAATCGCAGATTAGCATGGTCATTGGATCTTCATTGGAGTATCTTTGGAAAATTTTGAAAAGGTAGGAAGAATCGTTTATTCTTTGATTTTTCTTCATGAGTTCATTCCTACACATATCTATTGTGTTTTTGCACCCTTAATTAATTAAAATCCTCAGGAAAATGATGAATTCAAATTTTTGAATTCTTGGTGCCGCCATAAATGCCTAACTTAATGCTTTTCTAGTTCTTGGTTAAATTTTGAACATGGATACATCCTATAACATTATCGAAAGGAAATAGTATTGGGAGAGAGAGTTAGAGAAGGTGAGAGGGAAGTTCGAGGGAAAGAACAAAGAAAGGAAGAAGAAGAAGAAATCAGAGGAAGAAGAAGAAAAGGAGGTGTGAATAGTAATGAAGGGGTGCAAATAGAAAAAAAATAATAGTACTGAGCGAATAAATAAATAACCAAAATAATATATTTGTTTTCATTCACAAAACTTTGGGTAGACTAAGTGAATAAAAAGAAAATTTTTATGAAATTACCAACATACCCTTAGTTTGAAAATTATTTTTTGAGAGAAAGAAAGACATAATATTTGATATATGAGCCTAAAATAACTATACCATTCTTATAATTTAGAAAGTAGTGAAAAACCATGGAAAATAAGTTTTTGTTCCAAAATGATCAAAATACCCTTATGTTAATAAATTAAAATTTATCATTGCTTTGGGTCATTCTAAATTCAAGTAAAGATAATTTAAGTATTCCCTAAATGATATTAGGTATCTCCATGACATTTCTAATGATAAAAAATATGACAGGAAATCCTTAAAGGAAAAATTCTTATAAAATGGCCATTTTACCCCTGTTCTCTTTTTATGATATATTGTTTGATTGTTGTAATAATTAATTGTGATTTTAATTTCCTAAGATGAATATATGTTAGTAGAAATATGATCTACTACCTCTACTATTGATAGATGTTATATATTAATGATAATTGTCCATGATAGACAATAAATGACAGAAATAACCATAGGGTAGAAGATGAACTGCGAAATGCTCAAACAATTATGACAATTATAGAATGATTGTAACATAAAGATTAAGGATGGATGCTATCTATGAAAATTTGCATATGTCATCAGTACCAAGGTAAAGTTGACAGATGAAACAAGGAAGGTAGATTGGGTTAAGAACCTTAACGAGTGAGAGATAAGAATGGAAAATGCAAAGGTTGACTACAGAAGGTATCTGAGGAATGTGCACAAGCTCTTGTGAGACCTTGGAGGTAGATAAGGTGTCAAGTTGTGAATCGCTCAAAGTGAAGAGGGTATCATAGAATCGGCTTGGTGTCCTCGAAAAAGTGGAGCATTACCAAGATTCAGTTGAGAATATATTGGCCCAATACTAGACAACATATGTACTCTCGGTCGTCAAGCTAAATTGCAAACTTGAACTATTATTGACACACTCGTATAAGTCCTGCCAAAGCAAGTAGTATTGGATGCTACGAAGGGCCCTAAATCGAGTAGAATCCCTAATTAAGCACGTTACGGTGAGATGAGAGTCTTCATTAGTTAGAAACCCTCTATATATGGATGTGATTGTCTAAGAATAGATGACTCACTTCCTACAACCCCACATTTTTCCAAATATAGGTGACAAAAGAACTTCAACCCCTGTTTCACTTGTTAATAATACCTGTAGAAGGGAGATGGACTTATGATAGAATTAAGAGAGATGATACATTTATGGGATGTTAGGTTTGCCTTTAGGCCTACCAACATTATAATTCCATAGCAATTTCATCACATAGATATACTTGTAATTCTATCTCAAACCCTACCACCTAGATTCATTAGGGTTACTACAACACAACAACACACTCAAACTACTCCTTGCCCACAATCTTCCATATGATCAGTTCGAGCAAGAAATCAAGATAGAAGAGAAGATTCCTCAGAGGAAGAGGATCCTTATGAAGAAATCTGATTAGTTATAAATGAGATTGTAAACCTATCTTATCTATTGAGACATTATGAGGATGTAATAATAACCATACTTATAACTGATCTATATATTAAATCAAACATGGTGTAGATGAATTCAAGTTGAATGGATATGTGTGAAATGTTATGTTCCATCAAATTATAATTCCTCTTATGAGTTTAAGTTTAAAAGTCACTGACGATAAAAATTACCTAGATATAATTTCTTAAAAATTAAAGTGAATAAAAGGGACGTTATAGAGACACTTAATGTTGATACTTGACAATAAGAACTAAAAGAAATAAAATCTTTAAATGACTAAAATAAAAAAAATCTAAAATACCAAAATAAAAAAAAAATATTTTTCAAGGACTAAATTAATATTTAAGTCATTAAAATATATAAGAAATTTAATGGCTATCTAGAAAAGGCATTTTAGCCTTAACATCAAAGCACTTAATTAAGACAACCCAAAAAAAAAAAAAAAGTTAAAAATAAATCATTAAAAACACTATCATAATAAAATAAGGACGTAAATGGTTCAAGTTGGTAAAATTAAAAGTCTCAAGGGCATATCTGAATTGTGCAAATAATACAAATGATAATGTTCTAAAACACTTAGAACAATTCTCGATTCTACAACATTCTTCGAGTAAGACTCTATAGCATTTCAATCCTTTCTTTACTAATCTTTTTTTTTTTAAGACAAGAATGATAATCTCATAATTTGAAAATTTTAATTGTATTGGAAAGACTTGTGTTTTTTTTTCTTTTTTTCATTGAAATTGAGAGAGAAAGCCTTTTTATAAAATATTTTCTAAGTTGAAATTGACTTAATAAATTACATAATATATTACATAATTCAGTTAAAAATTATGAATTGTGTAATTGATTAATTCAATATTTTTTCTCTAAAAAATCAATAAGATTGAACATGTAATTGATTATCTTACTACTGTAATGAGTTACATCAATGCAATTTGAAATACAACTTTTCTAGACAACATGTAATCGATTAGTTTAATATGTAATCGATTACATAAATTCAAATTGTTAATTTTAGATTCTTCTAACTCTTGTAATCAATTGCACACTACATATAAGCAATTAAAACAATTAAAAAGATTTATCAAAATTGCAATTAATAGAATTTTAAATCATTCAAGAGCTAAATGTACACACATGCTTAATTTTTTTAACAAACAATATATGTTACATCTTTACATGGTTAACGTGATATAATAAATCAAAATCTGAGTCTTGAAACCTTAATCTTCAACAATATATGTGAAAAGGAAAATCCATATAGGTTTGTTTAGCTTGCATGTAACGGTGACAAATTGAGCTTGAACTTATGGATCAAACCAAACAACTTATAATTAATGTCATCATAGGTTCCTAAAATTTGGGCTTAAAAAAATTTAGTCTATTTGATCAAGCTCGATGGGTTAAGTTGTGCTCATAAAATGTAAGTATGAAAAAATTGGGCTTATTTAACCTAACCAAATTAACTATTTTTATTTTATTATATATTTTGTTTATTTTTAATTAGGGCTAATCTGGTTCACTAACTTGATATAGGGTTAGGATGGGTGAAGTTAAACTGTTCGATTTGATAACTCTACTTGCATGTGTGTGTTGTCAGTGTTTTCTATCAAATATTGAGAAGTTAGCAAATAATAAAACAAATGTTGCGATGCTTGCAAGTTGTCAATCATATAATTCATTTTGTGCTTAAACATGGTTTTTGGAAAAATTGTTTTCAAAAGTGTAAAATTTTCTTAGCACTTAGAAATTTTATTTTAGAAGTATTTATTTTTTTTAACACTTTTAAAAGTATTTGTTTTCAAAAGTGTAAAATCAATTTTGATTTTGAATAAATTTTTGCATCAAAGCCGGAAAATGACAATTTTGCACCAAAACCAGTTATAAGGTTAAATAGGATGATTTTATTATTATTATTATTATTATTATTATTATTAT
>JAMLFT010009006.1:0-13120 GCA_026544285.1 Pachyrhizus erosus | reverse complement strand
AAAATGTTAAAAAATTTAAAATTTAATGATTATATAGTAATAATATAAAATAAATTTATATTATTAATTAATTAAAATTTTTAATTAATATAATTTTTTAGATAATTATTATAAAAGTTAAAATTAATTTATCATATATTATCATTGTTCTATATTACTAATGTTACTCTAAATTTTCTGGAGAATGAAATTATTATAACTTTTTGTTTTGAGAGTTAAGGGATTAATTTTTTAATATATATTTTTTAATATGTACGAATAAGTGATTACTTTCTTGATCACATTAACATGTCAATTATATTGGTATTTCAACTTATTTGAACTGAGTTACCATAAATAATTAAAAAAAAAACTCATAATATTATTTTTATTAAATTAATATTAAAAAAGAGATAAATGCTGTGTCTTTGAAAATTAGGCATTTAGATTTACCTTTTTGAAAATGAGATGGTATTTCGATTTTGTTTTTTTTTTGTTGGGATTGGTTAGTGAAAAATTTTATTTAATTAATTAATTAGAATTTAAAAAGAAATAAATAGGCGAGGGTGATGATTAGGGTGGTGTGGGATTGAAGAAAAGAATATTGTTATTGTTGTGGAGTAGGAATTTGAAAGAATCGAAGGAATAGAAGGTGGTAGGGTTTGTGATTGTGATTGTGATTGTGATTGTGATTGAGCGATGAGTGAGAGTAACGGGAACAGCAGGAGGCGAAATTTTGAAGATCAAGATCTGGGACTGTACTTCTTGGAGGCGTGTAGGGGTAAGGAGACGATGAGAGAGAAAGAGGAAGAGGAAAAGGAAGTGGAGGAGGAGGAGGAGGAGGAGGAGGCACCAAGGGAGCTGAACACCATCAACAGCTCTGGTGGTTTCGTGGTGGTGTCCACGGACAAGTTGTCGGTCAAATACACCAGCGTCAATCTCCACGGTCATGACGTCGGTGTCATTCAGGCCAACAAGCCTGCTCCTACCAAGCGCCTTATTTACTATTTCGAGATTCATGTCAAGGATGCCGGCGTCAAGGGCCAGATAGCCATTGGCTTCACCTCCGAGACCTTCAAGATGCGAAGACAACCAGGGTCAGTCACCTTGTCTTTTTCTTTCTTCCCTAACTCTATTATTTCAATTCAATACAATTTCTATCTCCTGTTAGGTGGGAGGCCAATAGCTGCGGCTATCACGGCGATGATGGTCTCCTTTATCGCGGACATGGCAAGGGGGAAGCATTTGGCCCAACCTATACATCCGGTGATGTAGTTGGTGCCGGAATTAACTATGCTGCTCAAGAATTCTTTTTCACGTACACCCCAATTACTCCTTCTCCTCCTCTACTTTTCTTTTTTCTTTTAAATTATTAATTAACATACAATTTCTCTTCTTTATTCTTCTATGCCAGTAAAAATGGCCAAGTTGTTGGCTCTGTTTACAAAGACATGAAAGGCCCCTTTTTTCCAACTATTGCTGTTCATAGCCAAAACGAAGAGTATGTCACTTGTACTGCAAATGCTTTCTTTAAATATTTTCATTTATCCGAATCCTTTGTTTTATTGCAAACACTACTTACTAACTTTTTACTTTCAAATAGCACCTTTTTTTTTTTTTTTATCATTACTTGAGGTGTTTAATTTTTCAGGAGTGTGTTTCATTTATCTCTAACAGGGTGCATGTCAACTTTGGGCAGAAACCATTTACTTTTGACCTAAAGGTAAGAGCTTTTTTTCTTTTATATATATATATATATATATTCCTTGGATACATTTCTCGCCTTAGGCTTCATGTTACCCTAGTTACTAATGCAATGACAAGAATATATTGTAACTATGTATTTATTCAACAAAATCAAACCTTTGAATTCACTTCCAATGCAGTTATTGAATCCAATATTTTATCTCGTATCATGGCAAAATATACTTTTGTTCTTATTTGCTTTGAATTCATTGCTCAATGCGTGGCTTTCTACTTATTGTGAGGAATATATATCTTTGTTTTTCATTATTCATCCCTCAATTAGAATACTAGTTAGATGCTACAGTACAGTAACATTGACTTTTCTTTTCACTTTTTAATTTGCACTTTAGAAATTTCATTTCTGCTGTGCATTTTAAAAACTGAGAATCGTGAGGTACCCCCCTGGCAGAGCAGGATTGGGCATGTTCCTGAATGTTTTTTGGCCAAATGTAGCTGACACTTGAAAATATTTCAACTTTTTTTCTTTGAAATTATTTGGAGTTTTGAATTAGAAAAACTTTACTCCTTGTTTCATTTTAATTTTTTTTTCTTTGTGATCTTTACCATTCTTCAGTGAGAAATTGGTGATTAAAATTTAAAACAGTTGGGAAATGACATGGATTATGTGATTATGATGGTACATGTTTAATCTTCATGTTAAATGGGTTGTTTTCAAGGTTTAGTATTGTGGGGATCAGTGTAACCAGAATTGCATAATTGTGATACAATTAATGCAATTCTTCATCTCGCCTATACATATCTCTTGGTTCATTTTGGTGCTGAATTTGTGGTCTGATTTTCCAGAATTGCTAGAATCCATTTGGTAGCATTTCATGTTCATCTACATTTTCTGCTACTACTTTCATATCAATGTTTGTTTCTTTTTTTTTTGGGTCATTGTTGTTGTCTTCATTCTCATAAGTGGAGATAGTGTGAAAGGTTGAGGCTGAGGAATTAAGGGAGACTCAGAATTTGATGGAAAAGGCAAGGGGTTGATAGTGAATGGAGAGGATAGGAAACACTGATACTGCTAGTTAACCTAGGTCTGGCAACCAAGGTCTTGGGCTGGATTGTGTGTGTGTGTGTTCTTTTTTTTTGAGGGGGGGGACTACCACCACCAACACATCATGATTTTTCTCTAAACATACTGAACACACAACAAATCTGGTGTGTTTATCATTAGAGTATACTTTAATAGGCCTCCAAGACACTGAAAAATATATAATTCTATGAATTGAAATGTGATTTGGACAACCATGCTGGTAACAAGTGTGGATGGAGGGTATAAAGGTGGGACTGATGATAACTTGAGTGTTCATGGCAATGAGCGTGGTGGCTAAGGTTTTGATGTGGTTTCATTGTGCTAGTTTGTTTTGCATTTCCTTGAACACGGACATGTCTTCAGGTGAAAAAAGAAATTATTCCTTCCATCTCATGGTTTTGAATTTGTGCTGCCCTAAGAAATCAGTTTTCAAGCATGGAATCTTGGTTGTACAAATATAAATAAACATGCCCGTTGGTAATGTCTCTACTTTCAAAAACCTAAATTATATAGACCCAGTTAATATTTGGGAAGCTTAGATGTTCCAAATTTTTTTGTTCTGTGATATTATTCCCCATAAACTATACTATGCTGGCAAAATGAATTTAAAATATTGTTTAAAATATAATATTTAAATTGTTGAAATATCTCAATGTACTTATATTTATATTTTTCAGACTAGGATGCATATAATGTTTCAATATGTGAAAAACTATTTTTTTATTAGAGTACAAATATTCATTTCATTTCAATCTTGTTTAGTTTCTCTGTAACAGTTAGCTTTTCTGTTATGATTTAGTGTTGCTGACTCAGCAGTGAGTCACTTAGCCTAGGTATAAAATATTCATCTCTCGTTCTCTCTGTATTTTTCAATCTAATAATCAGATTCCATTTTTCTATTAGTTTTATGCTATTTTTAATAATTATGGTTCATGATATTTTTTTTTTTCAAAATTTGTAAACAAGCCTTTGTGATTTGATTCACAATTTGGCAATCATGATGGGATGAATTAGAATAGGTGTGCAGTATCAGTTGGTGTTCTTGGTCTGCTATTTTGAAAATTTTCCTTTTAAAAATATAATATCGTTAAAGGTGAAAAACTATGTGCTAGTCTAAACATAAGAGGTTCTTCAGTAAGCACTTTGAGGAGAAAACATTATCTTTTGATAACCTTATCATACATCCTACACATCTAAAGATGGTACTTGGATGAAATGGGAGATTAAATTATTTCAATGTGAGTTACTACATTCACAAATATCAATGTCATGTGACCATTTTGTTTATATCGGGTTCTAAAATACATATGCTATTTACTTTTATTTATCATTATTTTCTTAAATACTTATATTATTGGATCAGGAATTTGAAGCACAAGAAAGAATGAAGCAGCAACTGAAAATAGAGGAACTTTCTGTGTCACCAAATGTCAGTTATGGGTGAGAGAAAATTACCTTTAAATAACTTTGGCATTAAACTCTGCTGTCTGTTACATTTTATTTAAATTTCTTATGTTCTTTATTTTCAATTGTTTTTAATATTACAAAGTGAAAGCTTATTAGGAGTTCTAAATGCCCTTAATAACTAGGATGTTTCTTGGTTCTGTATTTGTAGTTACAAGTTAGTAGGAGGGTATGGTTACAGGACCAAGGACAAATTCCCTAAGAATTTGTGTGCATATGGATTTCTATTACATTGCCCATGAATTTGTCTATGTTACAAAGGATTGTCTGGGTGCTCTAGTCATCTCATCATATCAAATGGACAAGGTTGTAAATTTAACAAATGAGTGTCTGAAGACCAAGTGGTTCTTACAGACTTAGTGCTGTAAGCTGTGACCATGGAAATTTAATGTTTGATAATGCTAAAAGAAATTAATAATTCAAGCTCTCTTTGTATAGTTGTCCAAATGAAAATCTACTCCTGGTTGATGAAAATGAAGTTATTAGTTTGTGTTTAAAGTTGATGCCAATAGACTATTTTTTTCTAATTTCAATTTCTCCAAGAAAAAATTAATTATTAAGAGATTTTAGACTTGTAAATAGATTTACCAGTGTTAAAGAACTATGCTATGTTAAAGAACTGAGGTTTATCTGTGTTTGTGGAAGTAGATTTATGTTTCTCATATCTCTTACTGTTATCTTCTGTCAAAAATGGGAAAATTCTTAGTGTTAAATGTGTTGTCATTTGTTTAATTTAATTTCCTGGTGGTTTCATTTATGTTTTCTTGCCTTTAACATGGTCTAACTACCTTTTTATATTAAATAAAAGGCTAAAATACAATTTTGTTTCTTTTATTTTACCCAACTTGCAATTTTGGCCCCCTAAAAAAGATAGACATTTGATGTCATATTTTTCAAAATCAAGAATTTTGGTTCAACTGTCAATTTCAAGGTGTTGACCGTTATCACTGATGTGACACTATAATATTGGGTTTTATAATTATTAATTTGATTTGTAGAACATTTAATTTAATAAGAATTTAATTAAAAATTATTAATTACTAAAAAATCTTTAAATCACCTAAGAATTTAATTAAAAAACCCATTATTACAGTGCTATGTCAGCGATTTAACCATCAACATTTCTTATTTAAAACCGATGTCTTGAAATTGATGGTTGTACCAAAATCCGTAATTTTGAAGAATAAGGGGACAAAGTGTTGATTTTTTTTTTATAAGGCAACCAAAATTACGAATTAAGTAAATAAAAGGCCTAAATAAAATTGTCTGATTGCTTGAGGTTAAAGTGCTCTTGCTATTTTTTTCCCATCCCTTGCAGATATCAATATTTTCATTAAAATAACAATGCTAGTTATGTAGAGCACATGCTGTAACATGTTGTCCATAATAGATTTCAGAGTGAAGATAACAAGATGTATAGAGACAATTGTAAATGATTTCACTAAACTGAGAGTACAGGAAAGAGACCTTATGTAGGTTACACTGTTGACTCAATGCTGAGTCAGAATCTAACTGCCTACACTAACAACCTAACTAATTTTGTAACAGACTTAATACTAGTGAAAACACAATGTAATGTAAATGCACCATCTCTAGTAGTCCAAGAATCTTTTAATGTTGATGATGTAATTGGTGGGGTGGAAATTTGACAAGATACCATACAAAGGCTATGACATGGTGGTTTTCATATATTCAGTCATGGCAGCTGCTATTCTAATGATGCTCGGAAATGACAGAAAGAAGCCCCAAAAAACAAAAACAAGAATGGTAGATGCGTTCAACTAACTCAACCCATTTTTCATGATATAACCCATGACTCCCACTCCCAAGTGCATGAAACCCTAAAGCACAAAAGTTCAGCCATCTAGGTCACTCTTGTTTCACAACTTTTTCTTTCCTCTTCCATCTGAAATGACCCATTTTCCAGCTACCTTCTCTGACAATCCACTTTAATCACTTTGTTCTCAGTTTTGCTGCTCTCCTCCCCCCAAAATCTTCTAGCTGCCTTCTCACGTGGCCCTCCACCATCTCTTATTTATTTATTTGTTCAATTGATTCTGCCCTCTTTATCTGTTTTTTGTTATTTTAGGTTCCATTTGTAGTGATTGTAACATGTAATTTCCAGGATTTGGTTTTCTATTAGAGTATTGTAAACTCTGTGGTAGAGAGTTGTAAACACTCAAAGTTAGTAAAACTCCAGTTACTTAGGAGTTTCTTGTCACTTGTCAGCTATAAAATACCTGAACTCTATTCTGTTGTAACCTACTTTTCAGAAATACAATATTCAGTTTTTATTTTCATTTAGAATCTTCTCTCTGAAAGATACCTTTCATTTTTATACTTGGATTTGAAAAAAAAAACCTGTTTGGATGAAAAGGGGTCGAAATGGTTTTTAAATGAATTTTAAATCCATTTTAACTCACTTTTAGAAGCAAGAAAAAAATATTTTATAGGTCCAAGTTTTTTGTTGTCTCTTGTCTTTTGATATTTTCCTCCACCCTTTTCTATGTTCTGCCCAGTCTTCTCTTCTTCTTTCATTTAGTTTTCTCCACTACTAATTCAGTCTTTGCTAGAGGCTGGTCGATCCAAACTTGTTTGATGAAATATATGGCTTGAGCTTTAAATTTTAAGTACGAATTAAATCTGCTGCTTTTAAACCTGATCCTATCATGGCCAGATATGAGCGTTAAAAACTTGTACAAATTGGGTTTTTTTACTAGGCTTGTGCTTCATTTTAGAAGTTTGAATAAAATCTAGGTTTTTTGTCCTGACTTGCTATAACCTGCAATTCGTATCGAGCTTGTGACTGACCCGACCTGAACCTATTTGATAAAATGTGAGACTTGGACTTTAAATTTTGAAAGAAATAAATCTGAACCTTTATAGTCCAATATATATGATCATGACATGATTTGGACTTTGCCTGCAAAAGTCCGTAAAAATTGGTCTTTCAATAAACTTAAACCTAGTTTTAGAAGTCATAATTGAATCTGGGTTTTTTTTACCCTATGACCCACGTTGAACTGACCTGCATCTGTTGCTGTTTTTTTGACTTGTAGTCTTCACCATCACCTATTTTGTCTCCATTGCCTGCATCCCCTCCCCTGGCAACTCCACCCCATTGCTTCTCCCTCTTTGTTTTTACCACCATCCGCAACTCCCACTTCCTGCTACTCCATTGGATGTTTCTCTACCTGCACTGACCCAACGCCTCTGTTGTCTCCACTGGACACTTCAACTAATGCTCCTGCATTCTCCCCATCCTTAGTTCTTTGTTGCAGCCTATCCTCCAACAGGGTACTAATTTGGATGCAAATGGAATATTTTTTTCTTTTTTGCTCTGCTCTCACTTTTGACATTCTTATCACGACTTCATCAAAGAGCCTCACATCTTTAGTGAACTTTTTAAAGGAAAATTATAAGATTGACAAAGTTTTTAAATATGGAAACAAAAAACTGAAACCACAAATTAAAAATTTAAATCTAAAAACCACACCAGCCAGATCTTTAGTTACTTTTTTTGTGGTTTGTTTTCATTCTGCCCTCCCATTTTTCAAGTGAACTAATGAGAATTATGATGTTGTATTTAAAATTTAAGAATTATGATATTTTTAGCTTACCAATCTTGATGTACGTTTTGTTTTATTTAGGTCCTTCAGGTTTTTTTGGTATGTGTATATTACATGCTTATTGTAGCCGCCCTGCTTCTGCCCTAGGCTGCAACACCATCCACCATGTTTTTAGGGTGGATTTTTGGCATGCCACCATGAACTGCCATTTGGCATGATGAATTTGATGTAAAAAAACTAGCTGCTAGAATATCAAACAGGACTTTAATGTTTGTTAATTGCTGTAATGGGTAATTGGTTGTAAACTTATAGTTAAGTAGTTGAAAGAAAATGGGTATATATCATAGGTTTTAGGGGTTTTGTATTGATAATAGGGTGAGTTATAGCTTTATTCTTCAGCTGCAAACAGTACTCATGAGTTTTAGCTAGAGAAGGGAGAAGAAAACAGTGGGGTAGTGGAATACCATAGACTGAGTAGTTATAATATATGAACAGTGGTTTACCTGTTGTTTTTAATAGATCTGATATTGTATTGAATTGAGAGAAATTTAACTAACAAACATAACTACAACAATAGTGGATCCACTAGATTGAGTAGGCAGGATACGAGAGAAGAGAAGACAGTGGAATGGAGTAGTGGAATCCCATAGTTTGAGTACATGAACTGTAGTTTTACCTATTGTTTTTTATGGATCTGGTCTTGTATTATATTCAGAGAAATTTAACTGACAAACATAACTACTAGAATAGAGGATCCACTAATTGTAAATTAATGTACAATTTACAATATAACATGATTGAGACTCTTATTAAGCTCAATACATATCCTATGAGAAATCAATGCAGACAGCACAAACTTATTATGGTTTACTAATTTCATTGGAAGTACAAATGTTAGGCAAAAGAAGACTTGTAAAATGTTGAATACGGCTGCTTTTTGTGGTTTATGAAGGTTGAAATTAATCTGTTTAACCCTAGTGCGTGACATCCATGACTTTCATGGGTATCAATATTAGTAAGAAAATAATAAATATATCATTGATATTTCTCAACTTCGATATTTTTTTGTTAGCAGAATTGTCCGGTCCTACCTGCTACACTATGGCTATGAAGATACATTGGATTCATTTGATGTGGCTAGTAAAAGTACTGTTCCTCCAATATACATAGCTCAAGAGAGTGGAATTGATGAGCAGGAGATCACGTATGCGTTAAATCACAGAAAGACTCTACGGCAGGTATATTATCCATGGAACTAAAAAATACTAATTTATATCAATATTCAATTCTTATAACCGTTTAACTGCTAATGAAAAAAGTTAATTCAATATTTATGTTTTATTTTTCATTATCTATGACACTTGCATGCTTAAAAAACTATTGCTGTTGGCATACTCTGGCTACCATTGGTGCCAGAATTCTTACTGGCACCTGCTACATTGCCATGTTGCTAATGGATTCCGCCATTAGGATTCCAATTCAATTTAGAATTGTGATTTATATCTCAAATATTTATTTGTGACAAACATACAAATTAAGATTCTTAATTTCAATTTTGGCAAATTTGGAATTGAAATTAGAATTCCAATCTGTAATTCCAATTCTATTATACTAATAGATCTTTATAATTACAGAAATGTTACCCTAATTTCTGTCTATTTTCTCTCAAAATTTTGTGAAAGGAATGATGTAAATGTATCTTGTTATATTCACTTGCATGAACACACAAGGCTTTAAATGATGATCCCATGCACCAATATGACAGATTGCAGAAGGGGGACATTTTCCCTTTACTGTTTTATATAATACTGTAATTATTTTTTTTTTTCCTGGCAATTTCCTTCAGTCATAAAACCTTCAATCTTTTGGAGTCATGCTTGACACTTGCCTGTGTTGCTACTCTGAAAAAATTTATTGAATTTGGGAGTAGTGAAAATAAATTTTCCTTTTTCATCAATTTCTTGATAGCATTTTGAAAATAGAACACAAAGAACAGTATTTTTTTTTAACTATTAATTAAAAAATATAAACTGTAAAAGAAAACAAACCAAACGGCCTTATATATTCAAGACAATCTTTATGTTTGTGTCTTCTATCTGCTGAAGAACGTTCTGAAATTCTCAATTATGGTTTATTTTGATTGGGATCTTTTTATCATGTTTAAGGGAGTCAGTCCTTCATATTTTCACATGAATTAATAGATATTATATGATAGATTAAAGTTCCTATCTCTTTTAAAGAAGTTCCTATTTCTGGTATTGTTATTGATAAACATTGTAGTTTTGCTGCTGTCCTTTATTTTGTTTTTGTTGGTATAATATCCTGACTGTATATACTTGCTGACTTACAAACTTAATTTGGCTTACCTCCTTTCTTTTCATTGAAGCTAATCAGGAATGGGGACATTGATGTTGCATTTGGTAAACTGCGTGAATGGTATCCACAAATTGTTGAGGTGGGTGCTCTCAGATTATTATACTTGTCTCAAAATCACAGTTGTGTATATCCTTTTTTTGTGCAAAGCCAACTACAGTTGAGCTGATAAAAATGCAATCATGTCTGCTATGGCATATTTATGATCCTTAATCTATTCGTAATGGAAATTGATTTAAACTGATTCTTTATAAAAGGAATTTCAGTGGTGATTATAAGTGATAATGCTATGTTGTGCTTAAATTGTTAATTGTGTCATTGTTTTAAATTGAGTCATAACATAACACAGGTTAAGCTATGATATATTTTTCTCCATTTACTCTTTCTGATTTTATGATGTTACTTATTTGCACAATTTGTGGTTATGTGGATATTAGCTGTTGGCACCAGTTCTTTCCACTGTCATTGTTGTATCCTTCACATATATCCAAAGTGGCAATACATGGCCAAGTTAAGCAAGATTTTCATGTTGAAATACTTTGATCTTCAAGTCATAGATTTGATTTATTTTTCCTTTCTATAAAGGATCTAATAACTAAGATGAAATTTTGTATGAATTTTATATTTGATATTTTTCATATGTAAGAATCTTGTGTCATTGTATTTACTTCACAAGTCATGACGATCAATTTTGGTTATTGCAGGACAATACATCAGCTACATGTTTTCTGCTTCATTGTCAAAAATTCATCGAATTAGTTCGGGTATATTCCCTTCAATTTTTATTTTTGTGACTACCGGAAGTCTGTTCTACTTTATTCCTGCACTTCAATAATGTATCTGTAATTAAGATGTTTTTCTTTAATGTTTTTTGTTTTCATTTGATAGTAGTCAACAGTCATAAATGTGGATTTTGGCTGTTAATTTCCTTGTCTGGCACTCTGTTAATTAGTTATGCTCAATTGTCTTTATTTATTCATCTTTTGCTGTTGAAAATGTCAAATAAGTTCTTAAATGGCCTTGGCTTTGATTTAAAATCCCAGGTAATGTACAGAAATTGAATAATTTATTAATATTTTTTGTGTCTATATGTGATATTTAGGTTGGAGCACTTGAAGAGGCCGTCAAATATGGAAGAATAGAATTGTCAAGTTTTTATGACTTGCCTGTCTTTAAGGATTTAGTTCAGGTGAATTTTCTTATTAATTCTGTCTTTTAGGATTTAGTTCAGGTGAATTTTCTTATTAATTGTTAAAATTCTTACTGCTCCACTAGTTAGTATCTGTTGCCGATTTCAAATTTCTTAGGCGTTTCCTTATCTGTTGCCTTCAGCATATAATCATTCTAATCTTGTATAGCACTAGATTAGCAAGAGCTAAAATCTCATCTCCCCTTCGTTATTGTCTTTTAAGCAATAGAGGAAATACTTAGTTTTTTATGTGTATATCATCTGTTTCTTGTTGGTCGACTATAATTTTTGCATGTTTTAACTTGTATATAAAATTGCCTTTGGATTGTTTTTTATGTAGGACTGTGTTGCTTTGCTGGCATATGAACGGCCTCTGGAATCCTCCGTAGGTTATCTTCTAAAAGACTCACAGCGTGAAGTTGTAGCTGACACAGTAAATGCCATGATATTGTCCACAAATCCTAATATGAAAGATTCAAAACATTGTTTGCACTCCTATCTTGAGAGGTTACTTAGACAGCTCACTGCTTGCTGCTTAGAGAGGCGATCGCTGAATGGAGAGCAAGGAGAAGCTTTCCAACTTCAGAGAGTGCTTAGCAGTAGTAGTAGAAGAGGCTAGTGCTAGGTGATATATCAATTGATCTTCTTATGCTACTGTTCATATATATATTGATCGTACGCCACTGTTCATATTGCCCCGGGATTTGTAACATTGCCAAGTGATCAAATTGATCTCAGCGTCTCGTATACTTGTAGAGTCCCCCTTATGTACCGGATGCATGCTTATTCATTTATTTGTCAAGGGGGAGAGGGTGTCTCTATATGCATTCAAGTTTGTAACCTCGCCATCATTAAAACAATGGAAACGGAAAAATGAACCATACCAAGCAATGTTTTCTAGTTGAAAAATTTGTGGATAGATGTTACATTGTTTGGTAGCATGGGCAAATGTGTATATTGCTGTAGTGTAAATGACTTGCGCCTTTTGCCCGTCCTTAATTTGATTATTATGAATTTGTGTTTCAATGAAGTAATTGGAAACTATAGTCACATGTACTGAATGTGTTGAATTTGGACCATTCAGAAGAATCAGAACGAAGTTGAAGGGGAAGCTTGGATTATTATATAATATTTACAATGTATATTATATAATAAAATATATAATAATATATATTATTTTATAAAAAAATAGATCAAATGACATAAGTATAATTTATATTAATTATTATATTTTTAGTAATTTTATTTTAATTATTATATTTTTGATAACTTTATACAATGTATAAATTTAATCTATTGTTAACTTCTCATTATTTGATATATAGATTATTTATATTAAATTTTATAAAAATTAAATATTAATAAAAAAGTTATCAAATTATTCATCTTTTAACATCGATTTTATATATTACATCGATTTTAATTTATATAAGTAAGATATTAAATATTTTTTATGAATATAAAATTTGATAAATATATGACACTTAAAAGAAAAAATTGATCCAATGATAAATTTTAAAGTTAAATTATATTATTAAAAGTTATTTAATATTGTAATATTTGATAGAAGTTATATCGATATTATTTTTTTTTTTTATTTTATAACATAATAATATATATTAAATTTAAATAATTATTATTAACAAAGATATTATAATAAGAGTTAAATATGATTTTGGTTTTTCAAATATTGATTATATTGAGTTTAGTTTTTTAAAAATAATTTTATTGTATTTGATTCTTAAAATTTTTAAAATT
>JAMLFT010009005.1:0-13122 GCA_026544285.1 Pachyrhizus erosus | reverse complement strand
CGCTATAAGTAAATATTCGCGCGCTATCTCTGATGTCAATTCATTATAATAATGATAATATTAATGAACAAAAAAAATGAATAAAAAAGGGACGTTACATCGTATATGTCCTAGGTGTATTAGTTTCAATGATGTCCAAATGTAATGATCTCATCTTTATCCCAAATGTAATAAACTTATTTTTAAGTTTAAATAATTTAGATGTCCAACATTATTGGTACGTAGTTTCCAAATGTGATTTTAAGAAGAACAAAACTTGTTTTGCTTGTCATGAATTTTCTCTCTCGCTAATGGTCATTCCAACTATCTAGCTAATCTATTTTGTTCTAACAATTCTCTCTGTCTTCTCCAACATCCTTGAGTTGCCTTTCAAGTTATTGTTTTTTAGTTGAACACAATTGTTTTTTGCTTTCTATTTATTTGTTGAAAATGAATTATTTTCTTGTAATGATCTAAGAGTTTAGTAAACTTCAACTTGAAAGAATGTTAAAAATTAAAATATAATATTCAATTTTTTTTAATAATAGTAATTTATTGACACATAATATTTGATTTAAAAAAATAAAATATTTTTTGTTTATATATAATTAATATAATTAACCTATATTAACCACATATACTATGTATTTAAACATACAATTTTTGGTCAATTATCCCTTTGATTCTCTTTTTTTAATAACAATATTTTTATTTTTCTAGTTTTTGTGAAGAGATTTAAAAATGATTATTTTTCATAAAAAACAAAATTCTGTTTTCAAATTTTTCTTGTGAAAAAATGCCTTTCTTTTTTTTAATGTTAATTTTGTATAATCTTTTACAAAATTGGAATTTAAAAATTATTATTTTCAATAATTTTATAAACTTACTTCGAATAGCTTTTGAAAAAAGCTGTAATTATAAGTACATTTTAAAGTAAAAGTACCTTTTATAATTAATGTAATCGAACAAAAAGTAATCCTTTTACTAAAAATATTTTTAAAAAGTAAATAATTTTTTTATACATCCTTAAGATCACTTTTTCTAAAATTAACAAGTATGCCCTTAAGTACAAATAAATATACATTTTTGTCTTTTTTTTTAATTTAATGACTGTTCATTTTCAGTTGGTAATTAGATGATAATGCAATTTTTATTATCTGTGCGTAATTTATTTATTTATTTTTTTATGAAAGTTCATATAACGATAAAGTTCAAATAAACGTAAGTCAATTTTAGTTAATTAATAATGTAGTTGACTCTGAGAACTTTAATATTTCATTTAAAAACATCATTGGCTACAGATATAGTAATACTTGTATTTTGCCACTATTAATTATGTGTTGCATTGCAAAAATTATTATTAAAAAATGTCAAAAAAGTTGTATTGTCAAATAGAATAAAAAATGTGCAAATGACGTTAAATATAATTTATGATGAAATGTTTATTGAACTACCTCGAAGCAAATATATTTATTTTTTTACCACTAACTATATTATTGAAAAGTGGAAATTTATATTATTGATCTTGAAAAAGAATACCAAACTAAAAATATTATCTATAATAAATCATTTGTAATAAATTATAAATTAATAAACTTATTTCTCAATACACACAGGAAACATATTAAGTGAAAATTTTCTTATTGTAAAAAAATAAAATTAAAATTACATAAATAGTCAATGATAAAAATTAATTAGTAATAATATGACCACTTAAAACAGTCATTTATACTTTTTTAAATCTTAACTATTTAAATCTAATATTTTTTATTAAATTTTTTTATTTCTTATTTGATGTGTATTTTCTCTATCTTTATATATATAATATTTTTAAAATAAAAAAATAAAAAAATATTAGAATATATAACAACTCCGCATTCTATTTAACCAATTGAGATAAATTTTTGGATATATATATATATATATACATGTAATCTTTTATATTTAAATAAATTCGTATAACGTAAAGGTATTATTATACGTAGCTGTATGATGAAATGTTTGATATTTCTTACTAGTTATCCCCTACTATTTATGACATGATTGGTCAATACTTAATTGCTCAGTATATTAGGCTGAGGACTGAAGTTGGAGTTAGAAATATTCCGACTAATTTATTTTGTTAAATGAGTTAATTAACCTTTCATATGTTTTGCCAAAAGACTTGAAGTAGATAGTAGATAGTTAAATCCCTTAAATATGAATATTAAAATTTAGTTTTCGGCTACGTATGCTATAGGAAAAACATTTTATTAAAAGAAGTTATAGATACTTACTTTAGCCATGAAAAAAATACACATGATACCCACGCATATAAACAAAGAGAGAGTGAGAAAAAATAAATTTTAACCATGTTAATCTCGAATGGATATTCCAAGAATAAAAACATATTAAAGAATATAAAGATACATATATAAAGAGATGGGAGAGAAAGAGAGAACTGTCCTCACTTGAGAATAAATTTTTTTGACTATGTAATCTCAAACCAATATTTAAATTAATAAAAATTTATTAAAGAATAAAAAGATTTAAAATTTATTAGAATATACTAACAGTATAAACTTTTATATTGTTATTTAGTTAAATTTTGGCTTACTAGTAAATATTTTTATTTAGTTATAAATTCAGTATATTATAATATTATAAATTTTTTAATAAAAAAAGTAATGTTTACGGTAATTTTCAATTGATCAATATCGTAAAATCCTTTAAGCTGATAATAAATATGAAAATAAAGGTCAAATATTTACTGTTTATTGATTTTGGACTTGTTTCATGGAACTCAAAACAACTCGTGAGTTACATGAGTCAAGTTTTAAGGTAAGAAGACGGATTAAATTTCTTAATGAGCCAAAGTTAATTATAGAAGGTTTGTTAAAATTCAAGTTAATTAAGTAGAAAACCTTAATAGGATTTTAATCTTCTCTAATCTTTTTGTTTTTGGGTAATAGCTAGAATGAAGAACATAAACCATACCCTATTTCTAAAGAAAAGAACAAAAGACATGAAAAGGAGTTCAGTAGTACAGTACTCAATTCTAAGCTACATACTAATTGAACTCTTGCTTATATGATACAATATAGCATGCTAGTTTGCTTTTATACAAAACTATCCAAGAAGCCCTTAAATGACATTTTGATTGAAGAAAACATCTTACACTCAAATTCTTTTTTTTTTTTGTGTGTGTAAAACATCTCACTCGATAAAAGTACCTTTGAAGAAAAATAAAACAAGAAAAACATTCTTTCCATTTTCTTTTACTAAAGGAAAGCCTTTTCTTTCCCTTTAATTTCATACCTTCAAAGTACTAGCTAGCCCACTTTTATTCTAATCAATCGTTGCATAGTTCAGACCCCATTGCCAATATCACCAAACTTGTTCTTGATCCACTTGAAGCTGTTTCTTACACTTGTTTTAAGCTTGGCCTCCACCGTGAACACGTTATATGCCTTGATTCTCTTCTTCCTCTTAAGCTCTGGATCATTTGCTGCACAAAACCCACTTCCCTTCTGGCTTGGCCCGTTGAAATTGTAAGAGTTTGATCGTTCTGTGAACCCAAATTCAGAGTATGAGCACGAGTATTTAGGGAGTGAAATGTTTTTCTCCATGACCAAACCAAACCACACCCTCCCTTTGGTGTTTCAACACTGCATGAAACAGGAAATGTTTGTATTAAATGGGGCTAGCTAGGTTGTGGGTTTTAGAGGAAGGGCTACATCATGATGATCCAGTGTGGTGGCACCCATGTGTGATGTTGGACAGCTGCTATTCAGGGTTGTGGGAGGCATGAGGGTCCATGGGAGTGATGGGGGTGGTGGGGCCTATTGTAGGGAAGGATATGCCACCATCTACTAGTGATGAAACAATATGGTTGGATTCACATGGCAGTGTTGTGGGACCCTACATGTTTAGTTGGAAGCAGGGGAAGTTTGTTTCCTTGTTTAGTGATATATAGGAGATAAGGCACAAGACTTTGTTTGATTCGAAGCTAAAGACTATCTTTTTTTTTTTTTATGGCTAAAGTCAAATAATATTCATTATAAAATGGATATTTGATAGATAAAACTTTGACTTCTGACTAAAAAATATTTAATTTCATAAAAAAATATTTATCATAAATTATGATTTTAAATTATAATTGTAGTTGCAGTTACACTTTTATCGTGATCCTTAATATTATAAAAAAAATATTTTTGATGTAGTCACTATTTTAATTGCCATGTAAATTGAGATGAGTTAAAAATACCTTTACATTATAGATCACAATTTAAAGCTATATTAAAAAATACTTTAATTTAATTTAAGAAATTAATCTCCTTTAATAAAGATTTTTTTTATATATAGACCTGAAAATCGAATACCAAAATACTTAAAAGAAATATAGTTGTGATCATATGTCAGTGACATAATGGCTATTTTCCATTTGCAAGGTTTTTTACATGCACATTTAGCTTTCCCTTTTCAATATGAAAAGTTAAAAGCAGTTGTTGTCCACTTTATGTCAAACTTGGTGGCTCAGTGCTCCGTGGGCCATGTTTTTTCATGTAGACATTGAAAAGATTAGCTTGATCCCTCTGCTTTTAGATCTTATGGCAGCAATTACCCTATGGATTTATGATCTGCTGTATATGATTGACCAAATTGATGACATTTTTAGTTATAAAATTTGGACAAATAACAATTGGGCTCTGCATTTATGAAATGTTTGATGAATAAAATCATAAATCCATTACTTGGAAAACTTTCATGTGTAAAAGATAAATTTTTTTATAACAAATATAAATATATAATCGAGAGTCTTCAGGTTTTACTTTTTGATATCTAGATCTTGTTCAAATCCAACTTTCCGTAATAGAATTTAATATAATACCTTAGGGAAAAGGGAAATTCGTCTCTACATGACTTATTGGAGATTTTTAGTGATACCAAAAATATAGAACTTAGATTAAAAGACTTGGAGATACATGTGGACCCACATGTACTGCACCAAGAGTACCATTGCAACTGGCCTAATAACACCTTTAGTTATCCTATTTCTGTAGACTGCAAAATGTTTAGTGTCTATAATGGGTCGGTTTGATTTTGTCTGTTCATAATCTTTTCAAAATTGAAAGTTTTTATAAAATAAAAGAAAAAGAAAGTTTATTTTCCATGCATAGTTAATCTAAATTTTTTAAACTTTTAACTAATTACAAATTATCTTAATTATCACTTTTCAGATAATTAACTAATTATTATAAAAATTAACAAATTTTATTTGGTGAATGATAATGTAAATTTTTTTTACATTGTTAGTATGAATATGTTTTGAGTTCTTTAAGATGGGTGCATCTTATCAATTTACAGTCCAAAAGCTCAAACTAGGGAAAGCTTGCTAGCCTTTTTTTTTTTTTTTTTTTTTTTTTTTTTTTTTTTTTTTTTTTTTTTTTTTTTTTTTATCAGCCAGAAAGCTTCCTAGCCTTTGGCAAAGAGATTCTCATAAGAGCCATGCTGATTCTTGATAACCATCATGGATCCATTGAACGATCATCATGACATTTTCCTTTTTTATTCCTGTGCGCGTGTTAGTCAATAGTCACAAGAAGTTAATTGATACGTTTGTACTAGAAGAGTTGTTATAGCTATTCCCAAGGAGGGAATTCTATTAATTTTCCATGGAACTTTTTTACTCTTTTCTCAAAAGTTATTACATTTTCAGTTTTTCACACTTCATGCTATCATTTGGATTGTGCAGTTTATACAAAGTTAAGTGTGAAGAGGATCTCGTAAAAAGAAAAAAAAAAAAAAAGCAGGAAGGATAGGCTTAGGTTGGCAAAAACTGAGTAATATACTGGATTTTCACACTTAAATATGTTAGTCAATTTATATCATAGTATTATATAAAAATAAACTTAGTCTCACAGTTTGACATTTTTCAATTAATTTAGTCTTCATATTTGGTATTAGTCAATTTTTTTAATATTAATCATTGACATAAAAATTAGTCAATTTAATATCTAATTTTATCAATCATTATTAATTTAGTTGATGACAATTATGGGTTGATTTGGTCCCGACCACATGAAGCAATTGATGCATAATGAAGTTAGGGACTAATTGGACTAAAGTTAGATCAAAATGACTAATTGCTGATAAAGTTAGAGATTAAATTAACGAACCTTTTTAGTATCAGTAACTAAAATGATCAATAGATGTGGATTATAATTTTTTTTTGGGATAAAAAAACTAGAATTGAAAAGATGATTAGTTAATTTTCTTTTTTGGAGATAATTATTTACGAGTAAAGTTAGTACATATTTTACACTATCAATATGTTGAAAAAAACAAAACACTAATTTGATAACTTACTAAATTTTATAAGTATAGGTGTGGATTACCTCTCTTAAAAAGAGGGTGTGGATTGAAAAAGATAACTATCTTTAAAAAGGAAATTGAAAGAAGGAAGATTGTGTTTTTTTCTTTTTGATGAGAAAGAAAGATCATGGTGAATGATAGAATTGTAAAAATTGCATCACAATTATAACTGTGGGCCGCCAGGGTAGATTGCAAAAGATAACATATTTTTTTGAAAAAAAAAATAAAAGAAGGAGGATCATGTTGAGTTAATGTTACAATTGTAAAAACTGCATCGCAATTATAATTGTGGGTCGCCATTAATTAAGTGAGACCAATGAGAACACTTCTCGCAAAGTGTGAATATTATTTCATGCAGAAAGCAACCATGCAACTATAATATAAACTGGTTTTGCTTTTGATAAAAGCTGGTCGGTGCTCGATAAAGGGGTTGAACCAAATATATTGTTTTATCACGGCAAAGCCAGACATCATAATGCTACATAAACACGCAAAAAAAACTGCCTCCTCTTGTTCATGGAATCTTGAATAAAAAAATAATGAATTTATGATTTATTATTTGTATATAATGTTAATAACCAATCTAGCTACTCCTATGTTCTCATTTAAAACGGAATAACTTTTATACTTACATTCTTTCTCATAAAGTTATATGAGTTTTACAATCCATGTTTAATGAGTTTTTGTATCAAATCAAATTAATATTTTAAATAATTATTTAATTAAAGAACTTTTACATTTTTAAGTTAATTTACTTAATGCTTAAATTTATTTATTTAATTAAGTATAATGAATATTTATTTAGAGAAATGTTATATATACTCTTTACTTTTTAACTAAAATTTATTAGAAATTAAAAAAAATGGATCTCATTTCTTAATGACTTAATTGCATTTTTTATATCCAAGTATTATAATTGTGCTACTTTTATTTTTTAAGTTTCATTTATGTTAATTGCATTTTTTAAATATCACAAAAATATGATTTTAGTTTCTCAAATTCTAATTTTGTCAATTAAATCTCTTAGTATTATAATTATGCAATCTTTGTCTTTTAAATATATATTAAACAAAAGGATGTTGGTTTATTAAATAAAGAGATTAGAATTACACAATTATAATATCTAGGAAATCTAATTGGTGTAATTGAAATTTAAAAGACTAAAATTATATATTTATGATATATAGAAACTCAAATGACAAATTAAAATTATATAATTACAATATTTGGAGAACCAAAAATGTAATTAATCCTTTCTTAATTGAAAATTTTTACTTGTGAATTTGTAGATTTTAATATATTTAACTAATTTATAATAAAGAGTGTCTTAGTAACATTTTTATTTATAAAGTATCATAAATATATCATTATTTAAGGTTTACACTATCTTCAAATTTTAAGTAAATTATGATAACATTTTTTTAGATTTTTTTGAATTACACATAATATCTTTCATATTTTAAGGTTTACACTATCTTCTTTTATAGATGATGTCAATGTGATATATAAAGAGATGTCAATGTAATATTTTTAAAAATATTAAAAGAATGTTAATGTAATATATAAAGAAGTGTAAATATAATATTTTTAAATATTAAAAAAAATTGGTATATGAATAGAAAAAGGAATGATATTAGTTGTGTAAAACATAAGATATTTATAGTAATTTTTTTAAAAAAATTAAGTAGTATAATTTTTCATATATTATAATTTAAATCTCACTATTATCAGCAAAATCATTTTTAAATTTATATTTTCATATTTTATGTATATTTATAAATAGTTGTATATACCTTATACGAGATATATATTTATACTTTTTTTAATCAATGTTAAGGCTTCTTATTTTCCTATCTACAATAAGGGCATTTAGAGAGTAAAAATTCCAAGGCTACAAAGCTCAAATAACGACACGCCTCATGCTTATAATAATGATTATACTAGTACATATTATTTATTCAACTACCCTTCCTTAGTTGTTGAGCTAAATAGCATGTACTTACCGTTCTAATTTAATTAATTAATAAGGTGTTGTATATACTTTATCTTGTTTATTCCGAGTGTGTTGGATAGGATTTTTAAGCTACTTTTTTTATAAAAAAAATTAACTATTTTAAAAGTTTATTTGACCAAATTAAATTCATTTAATAATGAAACTTATTTTAATAATTTGTAACATTTTAATAACATTTTTTCATACGTACTTTTCCCAAAAAACTCTTCATAAAATTAATCGACTAGTTTATCACTAATTTTATCAAACTCACTTCTTGTTCTTCCTCCTTTACCGAGCATGCAGATAAAGCCTTTCCTCTCCTGCACACTGCAATCATATCTTACTGTAATTGATTTCTTTAACGCTGTTACAAATCATTACATAAGGGGAGAAATGAATGAAACAGTAGGTGAATCATTAATATAACTATATATAAGGAGTACAAGGGAATATGAGAATTTGGTGTCCATATTTTTTTTATTCCACTTCACTCATATAATTACTTTCATAAATATTTATTTTATCCCTATAATTATACTTTTTAAATCATTCTTATTTCCCAATTATATTTTATAAACTGCACACTATTATTTAATTATTTTTATTATTGTTTTAAATATCGAGAGATACAAAACACCTATTTCTCCTAATGTATTAAGAAATTATTATTTGATGACAAATTATTAAATAATTTTTAATTAATTGATTATATAAAAACTATTTTTATTGATAATATATATTTATTAAACTCTAGGTTAGGATCAAAAACTTATAGATGTCCTCCATCATGGAAATCAAACGAGAGTTGTTTAGATATGTTGTTTTTTAAGAAAATGACTAGAATTTTTAAAGACAACTTGCTAAGAGGATGTTATATATAGGACTTTTTTTTTTTAAAAAAAATCATGTTCATAAGAATTATTCTTCGTCCCATTATCAAAAGTAAGAATAATGTTGAATCCCAATTAATAACACACCTATATAAGAGTGGTTTTTTGTTTTTATTGTTTTAAAATGTCATTGTAGAGAGCAAATAAAAAATGTCCTAGGAGGGAGTAAATTGAAAAATGTCTATTGAAGAAGACATTTTAACAATATTGAGTCACTCACTTATTTCTAACCTTCTAAGGGAGGGACATTCATCAATAACGGTGACAACAAGATGTCTACAACAATAGAGATGTTGGTGCATTTGATGCCACTCCAAGTCACCTTGAGCAACACCTTGAGCAACACCTTGAGCAACATCTTGGTCACCTCTATACTTCACGTGATTCATATAAAATATACTTTAGTTTATATTTATTCTTCTTTCATTTTATGATTTAATTATATATAATTTTAAGATTTATATATTACAATAATAACATATTAGATTGACCTATGATCTTATTCTTTATTTTTTAGATTTTGATTGAATTGAGTTTAAGTTTAACAAATTTATTCTAATAAATTTTTGTGTTGAATAAGAATAAAGATAAATTCATACCATGATCATCTTTAATTTTATTTTAAAAGAATCCTATAAAAAGAAACCCTCCCACTCCCAGCGATTGTCCTTAAAAATCTTAAAGAAAAAAAAAATATAACACGCCCAGTGGGACTCGAACCCACAATCGCTTGATTAGAAGTCAAGCGCCTTATCCATTAGGCCATGGGCGCCAGTTAACATTAAAAGTAAATTTAAACTAAATAACGCTATTAACTATATCAATTTTAATTTAATTATACTTTTAATTCCAGTAACGGATATGTCAGTTATGTAAATTTTTATTTTAATTTTAATTACTTACATCCAGTTTCACATTTTTAATTACTTAATTAAGTTTCTTTTCACAAATTTATCCAATAAAAATATAATAGAGATATGATATATTATTAATTTATATAGATTCATAACGGGAAAATATATAAAATAATTCAATAAAATAAAATAAAAAGTATCTTATGTTATATTTTTATTCATTTTTGTATTTAAATATTTTATATATTTCTTTTGCTTAATTTTTTCAAACCAAAGATATATCACATTTTTGTTACACTTCTGTAAATACTTTTGCTTTTCGATGATTCCTATTTAGAAACATCATCTTTAAAGATACGACGAAACTAGGGCATCCCTTTATTGGATACTTTCTAAAATTTTATAATTTGAGACAACTAATTTATAAACATTAAATAGGGAAGAAATGATAAAAAAAAAAAACACGAAAGTTTACACGCCCAGTGGGACTCGAACCCACAATCGCCTGATTAGAAGTCAGGCGCCTTATCCATTAGGCCATGGGCGCTTTTTGTTCAAAATTTGGATCCTACATTTTAAATCATTAAGTTAAAATAATTTCTGATAATATAAATCAACAATTAGTACATATATGTATCTACTGCTTCATATGTAGTAAGCAATTAAGTTTCCCGTAGTGATTAAGATAGGATAAGCAGAAATAAGGTTAAAGTATAGAATAAAATTAGAAAATTATGAAAATTTGATAAGTTCTTCTATTAAGTATTTGATGCTTACCATATAATTTAGAAAATAGTAACATGAATTGTATGTTAGTCATAGTCTCGTGAAAGATATCAGGATACATAAAAAAAAGGATGTTAATAGTGGTATTAATTATCATGTTAGTGGTGATTCGTGTGATTGTAGAGATAATAGTTGTAGTATTAGAGTGATAGTGATAATGATAATTGAGATCAAACATCAATAGTAGGGTGATAATAATAATTGTGATTATGGATATGGTTGTCATAACAATAATGATAACAATAACAAGTGTAGTTGTTATAACAATATTGATAATAATTATGATAATAATTATCTTATCATTTAATTATAAATAATTACGTATGATAAGATTAATGACTTTTGGAATAAATACTTTAAAAGTCACATTTAAGAGTATTTTTAGTTGATTGATAATATAAAAATCTATCCATTGATAATGTATAAAAATTAATCTCTTTTAAATTATAACAATTTTTTAAAATTTACTAGTTATTTAACTAGTTCATTAAATAAGATTGGTGTATAAGCAAGTATAAAATACTCGAAAAACCATTTGATATGAATATTTTGTAGATGATTTGGTTTAAACATTTTGATTAGTTCAATTTATTTTTATCTAGCTCATCCTTATTCTATTTGGTTTTTGGATTCTTAGGTTTCTAATCCAAGGAAATTGAATGAAACTTAGGTTTTTACAAGACAACTTAGGAGAAGTCATACAATGCAAATCCACATGTGCTAAAAGTGCTTTCCCTTTAAGAAAGGTACAACCTAATCAATTAGCATTACTTTACTTACTAATAATAGGACTAACAATGAATTAAACTAACTTGAACATAACTTGAGGCTCAATTTGAAAATTAACCTGTTCAACTTGGTTATTGAACTACATGAGTTGAATTTTGAGTTTAAAGTTGAACATGTTAAATAAACAAATTAAGTTTAAGCTATATATAGCTCGACTCGATTGGTTCATGAATCAATTTAATAATTTAAAAGAATTACTCTTCATCTCACCATTCATTTTCTTAAAATCTAATGATTAAAATTAGTTATCTATTAGAACTATTAGATTTCAAGAAAATGAATGGTAAGGATGGAAAATAATTATTTGAGTTACTTTTGGAATAATTTGATTATTCTCCTTTCCTTCTCTTTCTATATAAATTATTTTACACACTTTTATTTATTTATTTACTTAATTATTTATTGCATACAAAAATAATTCTAATATGAAATAAATTTAAAATAAAATTATAATAATGCTTATAAAAACTCCCACACATATACATTAAATAATATAAAAATAAAAATACATAAAATAATTATAATTTTAAATCAAATTGAGTTAATGAGCTCAATCGAATTGTTTGCAAGCTTGAATCAATTCAAGTTCAAACTTGAAAAAAAAAGTTCATGCTAAACTTGAGTCAAGTTTTGAACCAAGCGAATTCTCATCGAGCTAAGTCAAACTGAACTAAAATCAACTTAATTTGACTCATTTTTAACCCTACCTGATAGAGACTAAGTTACCACACGAAAGTATTTCAAAGTTTTATGATCATGATAGTATTAATTGCATTACTAGTTAATGTAAATATTAAGTGCTTCACTCATTGGCAAATAAGCATGCTTTTCTCCTTGCTTTAAAACATACATTTGTTATTCGTTATTTTGAATAAAAAATAAATTATTATTTTTTAACAAATAAATCATTAGTTTGGATTAAGTTTAAAAACTCATAATAAAGATATGACAATTGTTAACAAGTGCTAAACACTTGTTATAGATGCAATAATAGAAAATATTACATAAAAAGTATAAGTTTACAACTTTCTATTTTTTCTTTTACCAAATAGTTTCTACTTTTTGATTCATAGAATAATTCTTTTACCACATAGAAGATCTTAAAAATATAGAAAAGTTACATCTACCCAAAGAGTGCAGTGAAAAAAAAAAAAATAATAAGAGAATGGTATTAATTAATGTATTTTGATAGCAAAAATTGAGATGCTAAATATGAAATTTAAATAATGTTAAGTGGTAGAGAGATGAATAAATTACTACTTGTCCTGCCATAAAACAATGGTAGATTTAGCTTAAGTAATATAGAATGGTAGTAAATATCCAAAGAAGAAAGTAAGAAATCTTGTTGAAAATGAATCGAGTTTCATTCAATTTGATTTGAGTTTAATATAATTTTTTTTTTAAATTCAACCTTAATTTGATTCAAATTATAAAAAATTTGGTTCAGCTTGTTAATTTGATTTGATTTAGATCG